>MKEJ01065432.1:0-10057 GCA_001753735.1 Embelia ribes
TGTGGGTTTGCTTTGGCATTGTATGTTAGTTTTGGTATTGGTGTTGGTGTTGGTGTTGGCATTGGCGTTGGTGATGGTGATGTGTGTTGGCGTTGATGTTGGGGATGTACATTGACGTTGGATATGTGTGTTGGCGTTGATGATATTTATTGACATTGGTATTGTGCGTTAGCGTTGGCGATATGTGTTGACGATGGAAATGTGTGTTGATATTGGGGATGTACGTTGGCGTTGGCGTGGTGTGTTAGTGTTGGCAATATGTATTAACGGCAGTGATGGTGATGGCATTTGACGATGATATATGACGACGATGTATACAATGATGGCATTACACGATGACATATATAGTATATACATGCTGAGAGTATGTACTAGGTGGATTGTATTTACCCCTTATATGTAAACTTATAGATTTTCCCTCATGTCGAGTGCATGTACTTATAGATGTAGTATTTGCCTTTCATGCCGTAGACATATGTTTACTTAATTTGTATTTAAAGTTAAGTTTTGTATCTTTATATGTGCATTCATGACTTATACATACTTGGAGTCATTTTTATAGCGATATTTAGAATCTGATCTCTATATTTTTGTTGCATTTGCATTTTGGACTCATATGGTTTTCTATGGGCAGTGGTGTGGAGTACAGATCATATTGATGGAATATACATCTGTAGCAGAGGATATTAGTATATGCTTTTAGCAGAACTTTGTTGTTGATGCGTTGTTGTGGTCGAGGCTAGAGGCGATGAGGTTGTTGTTTATTTTATTTTTTTTTGATTTATTTGTCGAGCATGTTGCTTGGTAGAGCTGTTGCATTCTGATATTTTATTATGCATTTATCATGTGGATTATTGTGGATATTTAACCATATTATGTTTATATTATTGGTAGAGATTGTTGTTGTTGTCGGATTGGTAGTTGTTATTATTTTTCCTTCATTTTATTCACATTTATGGATCATGGATTGCAGGGCGTGACAACCAACCATTATTTTTTTGGGATAAAGTTTACTTTCCCCCCTATATTTTTAGTATTGGATCTATTAATTGGAACGCTGTTTAATAAATAAATACGGAGCACGTGCCCGTGGAGTTTCTGAAACTGTAAATTAGCATTTGTTATAAATATAACTAGTGTTGTCCCGATAAAATAGTTAATCCTCCCACATGAAGGGTCATTATCAGCTTGACAATGAAGATATTTGATTGTACATATTTGTTTTAATATTACACAAGATGATCTCTATGCAAATGATATGTTAATTTTGTTGGTTGTTCTCGTGATTTTGACTTTAAATTTATAATTGTGATAATCAAATAGGTGGAACTTACCCTTAAAAATTAATTTGCAAAAGGTGGGTGCCAATATAATTTATATATAAAAGTTTATGTTTATTATCGATCGATATTATAAATAATATTTAATATTCCTCTAATTGGTGCAGAGTTGTAAGAGAGAAAAATGAGAGATTAGACAGAGATGATGACTCGGAGCCAACACGCCCGAGTTAACTCAGTTCATTCGCTTAATTCATCTCTGTCCTCTCTCTCCCATTTGGCTCTGTATATGCAAAGATAAGAGGTGTAAGAAGGTTTGTTCAAGGTAGGAATTGCAGAATCTTGGAGGCTTTGACAAAGATGCAAGTTCTTTGCCTTCTTTGAACCGATCTCCTCGACATCTTCCTCGATACTCACAGTGAACTACAAAACTCTTTGTATACTCTCTCTTTCCTCTACGAGATCTGTACCTGTTCATCCCTCAATAACTAGATTAGAGTTGGAACTGAAATGACTAAAAAATGTTAGTCCAAATCGAGGTCATCTTCTAAGCATTCAATTGCAAAATCTTAGGGCTCCCCTTTAATTTCAGAATTAGCGGAAAGTCATGACACGGATCAAACATCAAAACTACTTAATCCTTTAACTTTTGATATGGAATCCAATAAATTCGAACTTCATCGGTCCAATAGTTTGCTATTCCCATTTAAAGTTCTATCGCCAACTGAGTTTGAGGGTCCGTCAATAGCCCTTAAATCAATAATAAAGTCAAATACGAATGAAAAGTGGCATGTCAAGTGGTATCCGGATATCAAGGACTATTGTAGGTCGACTTTCTATGATTATAGTGTTTTTAATTTGGATTCAAAGGATGAAGAAGATGAAGAATTTCTAGCAGAGAGTGCACAACTGATAGAATCTCAATTAGTGCTAATCATTGATGCTGTGCTAATAGCAGGGACTCAACCATCGGTAGAAACGATAGAGTCCATATTGGAGCACTTCCCAACGACGTTAGATACGGGGCCCGACTCGAGAATTTCTTGCATGCTGGAATTATTCACATAAGGTACTATATCCAATGATGCTCTTTTGAAAATTGGTATGCCTATAAAATTGCAAATTAATCTTGTAAATGGGGATGATGATATAGAAGTTCCTACTCACATTCTTTTGCTAGGCTATAGTTGTAATGTCCTAAAACTATAAGGTCAAACTGAAAAGTTTTTTTGAAACCTCAAGGACCAAAATATAATTTGTTCATTTTTCCATTTGACATCACGGTAGTTGGATCAACTTTGATCTATAAAAATATTTAATTTCATCTATTATTTCATCAAATCTAGATCACATCACAACAAAGGAGAGTAGGGAGAGAGTTAGTTTTCTTCCGGAGCCAAATCCGAGCTTTCCGGGTGGAGATTTTGCCCGTTAGGTGTTATAATTTAGTATTCAGAATTTTTGAATTGTTCTCGTCAATTTGCCGTAAGTATTCTTATCTTTTCTTCATGTTGTTCTTGTATATGATTCCTAGATTCATCACATTTATTTTTAGTGGATGAATTATTGATTCCAATCTCGTTTTTATGAGAATTATCGTTTATTTTTCCAAATAGAACTTGTGTTCGAATAGCCAATTCCTGTGACTTTTCTGAGACTTTTGAGCTACCATTAGATCGTCGGATTAGGTACGCTTCAGAATTTAAATCCTATGCTATTGAACTAATGATGAAAATTTTAGTTTTGAGGTTGCTAAAACCGATGAAAAACTTATATGAAATCGAAATTGAATTTCTATATTCTCTGAAAATCTAGTGCGATTTGAGTATTTTGGCTACTGATTTGATACATCTACAGTTCAAATGAAATTATATTCAAAACATAAAAGTTATAGATAATTGAGATACCTTTCTAATTGTAAATTTTGGATTTAAAAAGGATTACAGTTTGAGAAATATGACCAAAATACCAAGCTACTGTTAGTTTACATTGATGTGACCTGAACACTTTAGGCTCTATTTTGACCCCTTTACGATTTGTATTAAATTTTGCTCAAATTATGAAAGCTGTAGATAAATAAAATACCCTTTTAACTGTATATTTTGGGTTCAAATAAATTTACAGTTTATGAGATATGATCAAAATACCGAACTATCAATCCTTGGACAGATTTGAAAACTTGTTTCAGAAGGATATAAAATTGATTTGAAATCATGTGATAGACATAAATTCGAGCCTAAATAGACATGATAATGTTGTGAAATTATTGAACACAAATATATTGTTGAAAGATAATTTAGTCATAAAATTGGATTAGGTTACAAATTGTTTGAGAATTTATTTGTACTTATTTTTTACTTAGACCGATATAGTATACTAATGAGAGCCCGGGGACCATAGTCTAGTCAGTAATCACATTATTCTTAGGTGCCTGAGGATAAAATTTTTTTATTGATTAGACCTTGGGAGTCCGAGTACTAAGGTATAGATTTCGGAAGCTCGAGGACCGAAATCTAGCCGTGCCAGTAACAAAGACACTCCGCGGCCGCTTTACGTATACAGTTAGGGAGAGCCTAATAGATCCCTACTAGTAGTTATTTATTTTTATTGATTCATGTATTATATTTCGTTTATATAGATGTTTAGTTGATATTGGTTTAATCAACATGATTTATATTCCTGCTTTGATTCACCGATTATTGTATAATTGTTAATTCAGTAGATTGGGACTCCTTTGTATATGGATAAACATACTATGGATAAGAGTTGTTTAGGATATGCTCGGATATGTGTTGATATTCAAGCGGGATATAAAGTGCCAAAAAACTTTAAAATAAAACTTGGTTATGGCACTCCAATTGAAATTCGAGTTGAGATTCCATGGAGGCCTCCGAAATGCACAAATTGCACTTCTTTCGGATATATTAGTTCTATTTGTTCCCATCGCCCCCCTTCTCAGCCCAAGTTCTTTTCTTGCACCAACAATGGACATAAAACTAATAAAATTGGATGATGTTCCGGGATTAAAAGGAAAAGAAAAGAAGATGGCAAGTGCTAGTGTTTGGGTTAAAGTCAATTGGGTTGACTCTACCAAGGGTAAAAATGTCAATCTTAATCCATCAATCTCGTCTAGGAATGTGGATAAATGAGAGAAAAACCTCCCCTCCACATCATTGCAAAACGATAACAAAAAGAGATTAGCGGAGAAATTAAAGGAGTTCAAGGAGACTAGATATAATGGTGGAGTCCATACTAGCAACATATTCGTGTGTTTACCGGGTGATGATTTAGAGTCGGAAGAATGACCTTCATCAGAGGCCACCTTTCGGCCACCTTAGTTTCACTTTCGTTACCTAGCCTTTTGGATTGAAGGATTATTTAATGTGTGGTTAGACTATTTGCGGTTTAGCTCTTCTTGGAGTGAGTTGTTGTGTTTTGATTTAAATGTATATGGGGTTCACTCGTAGTATTTGTAATTTTTGGTTTTAATAAAATTTTAACTTCCAAAAAATATATGTATTTAATATTCCTCTTACTTATTAAGCCTAATTAAGCCACAAATGAAGGGGAGTGTTAAAATATATTACACATTGGGAAATAATTAAGTTAATATAAGATATTAATAACTCTTCTCATCCTTACTAATAGGCCTTTTAGTGGAGATAATTATAAATTTAATATGATATCAAAGCCAACGAGGCTTATTTAAATATTATTGATTGTTAATTTGACTCCAGCAGTTTATTAGCAATTGTTGGTCTTGTAGATTTAACCCGTTCACAAGTAAGGAAAAATTTTGAAATATATCCCACATTGAGAATTAATTAAATAAATATAACTTATATAATAATTTTTCTCCTATCAAATAACAAATTTTTTGGTGGGTGAGTACACGAGCTATAATAGGACTAGAATTGAAGGCCCAATTTGGGATAGATTTATCTTACTCGTTTCTGCTTATTTTTATTAGATATTGCATTATATATTGTTTGACTAAGATTTAAGCAGTTATTTTTAATAACATGCCTTCTATTTTTTTAAGAGTGCTTTTAGAAGTAGCCTTAGAGATGCTTTATTTTAACTTGACTATATTACCCTTTCTTTAAAAAAAATATATTTCCATTTCACATTAATATTATTATATTATGTTAATAAATAACATGGTGTAGTTATTTACGTAATATGACAAGAAAATTAATTTTTTAAAATAAAAAATACAAAAAATAATTTTTATAAATTATTATAGCATATTATCAAGACTGATACAGAATATAAAATAATTAGAATATTAGAGCAAATATTTTACAAAGCATGAAACTTAAGTTCTTGAACAATATTAAAACATGCCCTTTTGACAAATTTATAAATATTTTAAAATAATGCAATAATGAAAGATAAAAGCATAATAGGAAATGGATTTCTTGGCTCTCGTATAGAATGGAATTTATATTAATGTATAAAATTCATTTTTGTTAATCTTAATATTTTCATTAAATTTGGAATTTTACGAATTAGTTTAATTTTATATATAATTAATAAATAATATTTTATTTTAAAAAAATTGGTTAACATCTCATTATTTGGTTATATTCTCTACTCGTATTTCATTATTTACATTCGTCGATGATTTTTATTAATTTAAATTACGTGATGTTGATTTAGTACATGTTATTCAAAAAAGATATGATTAATGCTTTTTGATGATTTATCAAAATTTGATGTAATTAATTGCTCAAATTATAATACAAGTGGATGCTCATTGACAATGAATCTTGGAATTGTTAATTAACAATGGATAAGGATTTTATATATATAAGTATATAGGAAATTTCTATACGTACACACTTATCAATTGATACTTGGGAGAGAAATTACTTACACAAGAGATATTATTTTAATATTTTTTTATGTATCAAATAATGAATGGCCGTATGTAGAATATATATAAAATCTTTATCCTATTTACACCACTTATTTTTTAGAATAATAATTAATTAATTGCTCCTATATAAAGGAATAATTAATTAATTTAGTTATATTAAATAAGAAATAATAGGTTAATTTAATCACAAATAGTATGTTTGGACCTTACAAAATATCAACAAAGTAAACCCAAGAACAAAAATGGTACATCGATAAAGTTAAAAGGTTCATCATTTAGGATAGTTAAAATACATCGATTGAATTCAGAATTAATTGATAAGGTGTAATAAGGACTTAAACATAGAGGGGTTACCCTTTAGCATCAGTAAAATGATCAATTCAAGCAGATTGATTGTATCGATGCACTAATCATAAGCAGAAACCCGATAAAGTGAATAATAAGGGATTTCTAGTGCAACCAGATTAAACAAGTTATTACCCATAACAAACCACTACAGCAATAAAGTGGCTAACATGGCAATAGTTAGTGGGACACGTGTCACATTAATGAAGAAAGAAGGCAAAATGGTTGCAAAGTAAGATTTAAATACCCACCGTTGGATCAAAATCTCATGGCCAATAAATTAACAGGGGTAATTATAGCAATTACACACATATTCTTATAAGTATACAACAAGAATTATGGAGAAGAACATGATCAACCATACCTAATTCGGGCTTATATCTAGAAGTAGGCTTAACGTAGTGCTTAGGAGTAGTTTGTAACTTAGAATTTTTATCAACCGCACCATTACACTCGTCGTAATTGAAACATTCGAATTGAATAATAAAAATTATTTTGTAATTCACTTTTATTGTTACTCTTGCATTGATCAAGTCATACACTATTAAGAAAGGCCTAAAATTAATGCATTAGAACCAAATTTATCTTAATTGAGTAATCAAATAAGCCATTCCAGTACTGATTTTTTTTAAAAAAGGTAAACACATCCATTAATAATTATCCAATTAACTATACTTCTAAACTAATGAATTAGAAAAGCCCAACCTAGAAATAATTAGGCCCCAAGTTTTCCTGACGCAATAAAGTCCATGTCACAAAAAAGGCTAACAACAAAGTCGATTTATTCCAAAGATAGATATTCCCATACTCAACTCGATTTGGACCGATTTTGCATAAAACATGGAATCGAACCATTAGAGATCGGTTCTATTTTTTAGAATTGGAACCAAATCATTGAAAATTGGTTCGGTTCTGGATTGGTTTAGTATGATTTTGGGCTCGAGCCCACGTATATACGGTTTCGGTTGGGTTCTAACTATTTTCCATTAAAATTACTTTTTAATAAGTAGTAAATTCAATGCTTTCAAAAAGTATGCATAGAAGTAAAAAAGCAATACTATGAATCATTACACTATTGAATCAATTCATACAATTTTTTTGAAAGTATTTTGATATTTTTGTATGTGTGCAAGTAAGTTAACTCACAATTATCTTCAAATTGTATTATTATGACCAAATCTCGACTCAATTCCGGATCAGATCAGTTATCTGTTCAGTTTCGGATCGGCTTTAGTTTTAAGATGTATAGATCCGGAACCGGAACCGGATCAATAAATATCCGTTCTTTAAAATTTGGAATCGGAATTGAATCGATCCAACGTGTGTTTTTCTCGGTTTTTTCCACCCCTATTACACTACTCCATGCGTACACAAATAATAGTCTCATTTAACTTGATACATAATTTTAGGCAAGATAAAAAATTAGTGTACATCATATCAATTTAATATAAATCGCCAAATTTATGCATAAAGAGCAATTGTTTTATTTTGTCTTTAATTGTTAAGAGGGCTAATTATGGCAATATGTTAAATTTTAAGATACCAAAATGGAAAGTAAATAAATACTTTTGACATTTGAAAAAAAGAAAAATATGAATATTATTTTGGAACGGATGGAGTATAACATAAAGGTGTCGATTTTATGTTTATGATGGACATGAATTATTTACCTGTTCTGTGTCACTTTAGATTTTGAAACTAAGAAAATATTACATCAATCTGAGAGCCCAAATAATTAGCTCTTTTAGCTAATAGTGATTGGATAATGGGCTTGTTTGGTTTTGAGGACCAAAAATATGCTTTTGCTACATTTTACTTAAAAATAAAAATTGGTGTTTGTTTGCACAATTGAAAGCATATTTTTCTCTATCTAACTCTACTATAAAAATACAGTTCCTTTAATATTTTCTCATTTTTCACTTCCCAAATTACCCCTACTTAATTTATTGCAAAGCTCAACCATATAAGGTCATATTTGTAAATTTTAAAAAGTCATCTTAATCTATTTATTATTATATCAGAACTTTGTTAATAAATACTAATATATTTATCTATTTATTCGTAACCAGCTCATAGATGAAAATACATCTCCTCATAACTATTAGTGATTGGATAATGGGTTTGTTTGGTTTTGAGGACCAAAAATATGCTTTTGCTACTTTTTGCTTAAAAATAAAAATGGTGTTTGTTTGCACAATTAAAAGTATATTTCTCTCTATCTAACTTTTTGTCTAATGTTTTTTCCTTTTTCACTTCCCAAATACCCCAACTTAATTTATTGCAAAGCTCAACCGGTCATATTTGTAAATTTTAAAAAGTTATCTTAATCTATTAATTAGTATATCAGAACTTAGTTAATAAATACTAATATATTTATCTATTTATATTCATAACCAACTCATAGATGGAGATAAATCTCCCAATAACTATCTAACATAATAAGATTCTATTATAATTATTGAAAGAAAATATTTTGTATTTATTCAATCCTGTTATTATAATAAAATTAAAATATGAATACATGTCCTTTTATGCACTCAAACCCGACATCAATGTATAAACTGCTATCTAAAATTTTGAAATATCCTACAATTGAATCAAGCAATTACACTAAGGAGAACCAAGTAGAACGGAAACGAGGCCAGATAAGGTACGTCTAATTCGATTAACAAGCCTATGTGGGTTTGTAACTTGGTAGAATGCATGTTGAAATGAATGATTAATGTCTGATTTTATAAGTTTAGAATCTAAATGCTAAATATAAATTTTGAATAAAGTTTGATACTCTCTTTTCTATTTTGCTTCATTGATATAGATATTTGGTTACATAATAATTAAATTTCACAAAGAAAAAAATTAAAATAATTGTCAAGCATATGATCATAAAGTATGCATCAGTAACAAACTTTGGTAAATTATATTTTAGAAAGGAAACAAACTTGCACGGATAGATGTTAAAGCAAAAATTTATATTTATAGTAGGGTCAATTATTTAAAAATTAGTGTTCAAAACATACTTTTTTATTTTGTTGTGGATGTCAATTTATAATATTGAGCGACCTAGAATAATCCCATGACATGATGATTGCAAAGGATGTGTGTTTAATTTATCAACAGTTCGGTTCAAAATTTTTCATTGACTAATAATTAGATGGAAATTTTGGAAGTTTTGTGTAGACTCTTATCTTTGAGATTTTGTAGGATACTTATAATTAAGTTATATTATTAAAATTCTGAATGAAGTGAGTTAATTTTTTTTCCCACAATATTGTTAGTTTTATTTTGTCTATCGCACAAAATTCTGGATTGTAAAGTAAAAGATTTTTACTATAATCATTGTATTTTAAAGTGTTTTATTGAATAAATAATACTATGAAAAGTTATGATTGGCACATTATAATCGTCAATTAATGAAATTATACTCAAAATATCAAAGGAAAAATTGTAATATTTTAATGACTGAGTTACGTATACACGCAACGGTTATCCACGTCCGTTAGTGTAACGTCCCAAAAATTCGAGGGAATTTTTTTTTATTTAATAAATAATA
>MKEJ01065436.1:143-12798 GCA_001753735.1 Embelia ribes
GGTTTAAGTAATTTCTCAAATATGTATTTAGGAGGAGAAATAGGCCCATTTGAAGATTTATTTTCCTTCTTTGAGAAAGAAAAGGTGGGGAGGATATATTTTACTCAAAATTTGATTTAGGCACGAGTGGTTTTCTTACGATGTAGCATGTGGGTGGTCATTAAATGGTTTAATTTGTTGTTGAAATCAAGATTTATGGGCTAATCTAGAAGCAAACGCGTATGTGACTTAGTCAACTAAACCTTTCGGTGATTTTGGTGGGCCTTCTTTTCTCTGTTCATTTTTCTTCTAGTTTTTTTTTTTTTTTTATCTTTGTATTTATCTCTGAATTTGTTTCTGTCGTTATCACTGCTTTAGTTTTGATCGCAATATGATACTGATCTGATGTCTGAAAACAATTTGTGCAATTTGATTGTACATGTTTTTTTTTTCTTTTTTTGCTCTTTGCATCTTTCCCTTTTTGTTCTCTTCTCTACTACATAATAATCATCTTCAGTTTTAGGCTATAGTAGATGTTTCTTTGGATGACAAGTAATATAATCTCCACGAGCACAGACCAATGGTGAAATTACGGGGTGACTAAAATTACTCAAAAATAATTTTATATAGAAAATTTTGCACTAAAACTACATATAAAAATTTTACACAAAAAGTTATAATCGTAAGAAATTATTTGGTGATTGTTACCCCCTTAGCAAACTCACAAGCATGTCGCTGGTATTAACGAAAATGTTTACTAATTTTTTTTTTGGAAAAAAAGGTGCCTCTGTTTAAGGAACTCGATAAAAAATAATAGCGTTGTCATGTACTGATGATTGTTTCACCCGGAGATCTAGCAAAGGAAACACATTTATAGTGATTTTGACCTTTTGCTTACTTCCCTAGTACAACAGCAGCAATGAAAAGGGGCATGTGGAACTAAATGTTAGATTTCTAATGTCTAAAAAAGTATAGAAGTTGTGTTGTTATTCCTTTTATTATTATTGTTATTATTATTATTATTATTATTATTATTATTTCTTTCCTACCAAGAAGAGTACCTAATTCTATTTCTCCTTTTCTTTAACAGATCGATAAATCGCGAGCTGGTGTGTTGGTTGGAACCGGAATGGGCGGTCTCAACATGTTCTCCGACAGCGTACAGAATCTCATTGAAAAGGGCTGCAAGAAGGTCTCCCCATTTTTCATCCCTTACTCTATAACAAACATGGGGTCCGCCTTGCTAGCGATTGATATTGGGTTTATGGGGCCCAGCTACTCAATTTCCACGGCTTGTGCCACCTCAAACTACTGCTTCTATGCCGCCGCTAATCACATTCGCCAAGGTGAGGCCGACTTAATGATTGCTGGCGGTACTGAGGCCGCAATTGTTCCAATAGGGTTGGGGGGATTTGTCGCGTGTAGGGCTTTGTCTCAAAGAAATGATGACCCAAAAACCGCCTGTAGGCCATGGGATAAGGACCGTGATGGCTTTGTTATGGGTGAAGGTGCGGGCATTCTGGTAAGTTCTCTTTGTCATTTTTTCCTGGATCATGATTGATGGTTAATGTTAAGAAGTGCTTTAAAGGTATTGGTTAAAAGCTATTATGTGTTAAGATTCTATTATTTGCCATATTTTACTGCACCAATACTTGTAAAATGTTTAGCATGTGCCACTGCACGAATGTGGAAATGTCCTGATTTTTCTTTTACATAAACCATTGCATCCTCTTTCGCCAAACTCTGGGTAAAAGAAATTGCTTAGCAAAATTTTTCTGACTCGTCAATTTTTTCATATCCGTATGGATTGCTTTGAGAGTGAAGCAATTGCATGTTAAACAATACAAAGCCTGTCATATCGTCTGTATTAAATTTTGAGGTGTGTGCATGTGGCTGTTACCAACTTAGCTTTTGTTCTTTGGTAATGTAGATTAAGATTTAACTTCATTTAGCCATCATAATTTTAGGCATTGAATTTTTGGTACTGAATATATTCTCTATAGTACATAGTTAACGTCAGTTTTTCATTGTTACTATGCTTCTGCTAGTGCCGGCCCCTCTTAGGTGGGACAAATACTTAGTTGAATGAGCTGAGTATAATATTTCTTGTAGTTTATGATAATGTAATTCACATAAAAAAATGGGATGACATATCATGCTATATCCTGTGTAGGTGATGGAGAGCTTGGAACACGCGATGAAACGTGGTGCCCCGATTATTGCAGAGTATTTGGGAGGTGCCGTAAATTGTGATGCTTATCATATGACTGACCCAAGAGCCGATGGACTTGGAGTTTCTACTTGCATCAAGGACAGCCTCAGTAATGCTGGGGTCTCTCCAGAGGAGGTATATGTTTGATTCTAATTTTGGAAATTGGTTTTCAAACCCGAAAGGCTGCTTAAAAATGTGATTCGTGAAATGTGTCTAGGAAACAAAAATTTAAGTAATTGCCCTTAATCAGTCACAGTTTGGTAAGCCTATGATGATTTGTTTTTTGGCTCTCCCCTATTTATAACCCCCATCTGATTTTTTTAGCTTTAGCTGTCTCAGAAATCGAAATTATAATAAACATTATCTTCAGCAAGTGTATGCATAAATAATTTTTCCAGCAAGCGCATGGATTCTGAAAATGATGTTTTATGGAGTTCAATTTTTATTTTGTTCATAGGTTAACTACATCAATGCACATGCAACTTCCACCCCGGTTGGGGATGTAGCCGAAGTGCAAGCCATCAAGTCTGTGTTCAACAACACTTCCGAGATCAAAATCAATTCGACCAAGGTGGATCTCTCTTTCATTTTGCTCAATGGTTTCTTTTTTTTTTTTTTTGGAAATTCGCTCAATGGTTTCTCTTGATGCATAATTCTATTCTATGTTCTTATCCTTTTCCTTTGTTATCTTTTTTCGTTTTCAGTCCATGATCGGTCATTGCCTTGGTGCTGCTGGGGGTCTAGAAGCCATTGCTGTAATTAAAGCCATCAATACTGGATGGCTTCATCCTACCGTTAACCAATTCGTACGTATTGTTTATAATTTATTCACATTTTTTCCCTTTACTTCCACATGTCTTATTTAGGGCTAGTTGGTTTTCGGAATTCTTCGAAATTCTACTTTTTCACTTGTGCCAATCAGTTTTATCACTGTTGTTAACATTAGATAGCTTTTCTCAAAAATAATTTATATATATGGACGGCCCAATTCACAAAGCTCCCACGCTGCGGGGTTTGGGATGGTATGATGTACGCAAATTTACTTCTATTTCTAGAGAGGTTTCCAACGGGACGATTCCGTGACTCACAAGTCGCAATGGAAGCGTGCATGATCCTAACTTATAGAAATTTAAATTAGGGATTTAAACACCACCAATATCAATTTCAGGATGCGATGTAAATATGAGGCCATATAACTAATTACTTTCTGATTTCCTTGTACACAATCGTCTCAAATCACTTTCTGATTTTATGATTAGATTTGATGTTGATCTAATGGTCCAATTATTTTTCTTGCCCGTTATAGCTAACTGATATGTGTATTTGCTGTTTTGATTGCAGAACTTAGAGCCTAGTGTTGAGTTTGACACCATTGCAAACGAAAAGAAACAACATGAAGTTAATGTTGGTAAGACCCTTTGGGTTGCTCTGTTACTTCTTTTCTGCTTACTTTGAGTGGAAAACAGGGATAAAAATGAATGGAAAGGGGTTATATAAAGACCAATAAGAAATTTTTTTGGGGGTAGACACAGGTTTCATGGACCATGCCAACCAGTTGAGAAAATTTTACACCATAAAAGTGTTTTTCCTACAAAATTTTGCAACCATTTGTAGTATTTCGCTCAAGTGTTTCACCCTCTCTGGTAGTAAATGTTTACAAGTGTGAACCCATGAATTGAACACATTCATGCGAAAAGCGTAAAAATACGAAGGCTCTTAGCTGTTAGGTGGACTTGGTCCGTCGGATGATTTGGACAAATTTTACGTGATGAATTGTCTTACCCATACAAGATTTATCATGGATTATTTTAAATTTATAACAAAAGTTTCGCTCTCCTTGATAAAGCGGTTTGAGTAGATATTGCATATGTTTGAACGAGCGACATTGGTTATTGATATACTCTTTTATCTTTTTATTTATGCAGCTATTTCAAATTCTTTTGGCTTTGGTGGGCACAACTCTGTCGTCGTGTTCTCTGGTTTCAAGCCTTGATCTAGCCCGTCTGGTTTGTTTTACGTCTACCTAAAACAGTTCTTGTTTTGTTATAGAGGTTAATTCCACTTGTTCTTTTTCATGTTTTTTCTTAAAAACAATCTTGAGCATTTATATACATTCTTTTTTTGCAAGCAATTTTATATTCGGAATTCGGTTTCTTTACTTTCTTTGTTTGTATCGGGGGAAATCGAGTTAGGAGTTCCGGCCATTGATGAAAATTGTGAGGAAATAAACTACATCGGGAAACCTCGTCACCGAAGGAGATGAATCAAGATGAAATTTCTTTCTTTCTTTTTTTTTTTTTCCCGTTGGATGTTATAGTTGTGATGTGTTAACCAAGGGGAAATTGTATAACAATTTGTTTACGGAAAGTAGCTTGTCATTTTAATTTTCCAAATATCTTATCATGGGCTTAATGTTTAGCTATTGAACAGTGTTCTAAATAATTACTTATTTTTTAAAATTGGATAGTTGATTAGAAAATCAATGTTGTCAAATGATTATTGGTTCAACCGGTGGTTCTACAGAATCACGGAATATTGGTTTCGATCCGTGGTTCTATGGAATCAAACGGAAAATAATATTTGCTTTGCTTTCATAAATGAGTAATTAAACAAATATATAACTAATAATTGATCATTACTTGGAAAGAAATTATATAATTAGATATCTTTAAAATAAGAAATGATGCGAGGTTGCTAGAAAGCCAGATAAATAATTTGACTTTAGAAGAGGTAAAACAAAGAAGAAGAGAATATTAAAGTGTTTCCTAGGAGGAAAAAATAAACAAACAGAACCGGCCGATAAATTTTTCATACTATATATTATTATCCTCTGATATTTTTATTTCTCGTTTGGGGAATCGAGGTGTCATCAATTTTTTACATTGTCTAAAATTAGCTATATAATTTTATTTTAGTATAGCACAATGATTATTAAATTAAGTAATTATCATCACTGCTCTTTTAGTAAATATTAGAGGAAAGACTAAGGAAAAATATATTTCACTTCAAATTTGTGATGTTGGACATTATATTATTATAACCATCCGTACAATGAACCGCATTTTCCCTTATTAGTGATGATAATAAATGTGGCCCGAGCAAAAAAAAGTTTGTCCCATTCAATACGTTGGTTGTATAGTGGACCACTATTTAATTTAAAGGCACCATTTAAAAAATACACTTGATCATTTTAATCATATTTCAGCATTTCGTCCTTGGAAATTGCCAAAATTTATGTATGTTTCCACTTTATAAAATAAGATTCTTTCATTTTACTATGACTACTTATTTGCTTTGAGAAAATATGACTTTTTAAAATTAACTTATTGTGTACTTTAATTTGCTACAAAATAATCAAATAACGTTCTTTGCTACGAAAGAGATTTTGGGTGATGCAACAGATCTCATATGGAAAAGTGTTGAGTGAGAATCTCATTCGAAATTTATCCTATAACAATTTAAAAAAAAAAAAACAAAAAAACTATTCAAGTTTCGAATTATTTTAAAATTATTAGGACTAATAATACACATAAATTTTGAATTATTGTTTTATTTTATTATGGGAAATTTCAAAGTAATGCTTTATTTATTTATAAATCTCAGTTAGAAAAGATTTACCTTGAATTTAGTTTTTTGAATTTCATATTTGAAACTGTTGTTAGTTGATTATACTCAAGTTAGAATAGATTTACATATATAAATAAACATCACTTTTTTTTTAGCACTAGTTTAAAATTAGGGTAAATTAAACTTTGCCCTCATGAGGTTTCTGAATATTTCAGAATACCCCCTGAGGTATCGGAAATTATACTTTACCCCATTTCATAATTAAAGTTCTAATTTCATATTGAAAGTCCATTTTACCACTAATATTACTATCTTATTTTATTGATTTTGAAGTTACTAATTGTGAAAATTAGAGAAACACTACACAATCTATTTATATATGAAATTATACAATCTAATTTTAAGAAATTTAAGAAAATAAATAAAGAAAGAATACTACATGTAATTTTAAGGGTAAATTTTTTTCTCAGAGCGGAATTTCACTTTGCCCCTAAAATTTTTGGGGTAAAATACAATCAACATATAGATCTCAGGGAGATAGTGTAATTCAAGGAACCTCATGAGGTAATATGAAATTGTCAGAAACCTCATAGGGGCAAAGTGTAATTTACCATTGAAATTATAACTAGTTTTTTCAAATTGATACTCTTTGTAGGTGGTACTATTAAATTTTTATCTAACTACTTTATGAGGCTCTCCCTCCCCTCCCCAGGATACCTAAATTCACCGAACTTCATCAATTGCATACCTCCATCATTTTCTTTGGATAGAGTCCGGATGCATGACTCGGATGCTCACAGCCCATGTTCGACGCATTCAGATTATTAACTGTTAAATTAGCGATTGAAATTAAATATATGAATTTAAAAAAAATAAAAATAAAAATAAATTATTTAATCTCCGCTATTGATTAAAAAATTAATCGTGTTAGTGTGCCGGCTGCAAGGTAAGGCCCCTCCAGCACTTACACCATACTATCCAGAGGACCATTTTTTGTAGGGTGCACAAAAATTTTGAAAGAAATGAAAATTGAATGCAACCAACACAGTTGATCAGTTCGAGTTTGATTTCGGTTTCATTTGGTCTCGATTCTAGTTCCAAATTAAATAATTAATATTTATTGTCCAGTTCTGATTTCAAGCTGAAACTTATCCATAACCGAATCATGAACCAATCTGAAATAGAACATATTTGAAAATTGATCTGTAGATTTCATATTAAAAATGGAACTGAGCCATTAAGATCGATTCTATTTTTTTTGTAACCAAATGTTTTTCGGTTAGATTCTTGTTCTACAGATTCAGTTCGGTTATGATTTGGTTCTAATAATTAATATACTTAATATTTACAAAAAAAAAATGTGTAAAAATAATAGTACAAGTTTTATGTACTATATGAATCAAAACTTATATTTTTCTCTTGAATAATTGGACATTTTTAGGATGCATGCTAGAAATGAGTTAGACTTTCTAAAGAAGATCAATGAAATTACTCGTCTAAAGAATGAACTACCACACTATGATCAACTTTCCCTTATTATCATTTCTTTAGAATTATTCAAAAACATCATTGTTAGTTAAATCGATAGGACAATTCGATTGAAATTTGTGACCAAAGATTTATAAAAGCTACCATTAATAAAAAAGATTGAAGAAATATTAATTGGAGAGTTACGCATGCAATATGCTAGGTGCCTAGGTCATCCAACAACGATCAAAAAACAGGAGCAAAAATAAAAACACAATATAAATCTAGGGTAAAAAGGCCTAACATGAATAGTGGCTATCAAAAGTGGGGGGGTGATCGCTAACTTAGCTCGAAAAACAAGATAAGAAATAACATACATCATTTGACTCGATGAAAGTACAAAACTTGTTAATCTCTCAGTCAGTAAATAAAAGATCCAATTTTTTTTTTTAAAAGTGTTCAAAAACAATTGACACTTTCTATTTTTGGATGCATGAATCCAAAAACAATTGACACTTTCTATTTTTGGATGCATGATAATTAAAAAATTTTAATATATTACCAATTCCGCCCCCTCATCATTATTTTTTTTATAACCCTCGTTATTAGTGAAATGAGTAGGACAATGTAAATATGGGTAAATTTGGCAACAATATCCTTTATATTCAAATTTAAAAAAGCTTCTTTTGATCTTTTTTCTAAAAGTATGTGGTATTAAATTTGATCTCAAGTTAGGAAGACTCACACTACAATTTTTACCTCCCTTCCCATGGAAGCTCTACAATCATCTCTACTCCTCCAAGCCCATTACTCCTCCACCAAACCCTCCATCGGCTCTGCTAAGATATTTCCACTCATTTGTGCCTCGTCTCGACAGGCAACCACAGCTCCAGTCCCACAACGCGAGAAGGACCCGAAGAAGCGGGTCGTGGTAACAGGTATGGGACTTGTTTCTGTATTTGGCAACGATGTTGACGTGTACTATGATAAGCTTCTAGCGGGCGAAAGTGGTATTGATCTCATAGACGGGTTTGATGTGACCCCATTTTCGACCCGATTTGCTGGCCAAATTAGACATTTTAGCTCTGAAGGTTTGATCAATGAGAAGAAGGACAGGCGGCTTGATGATTGCATTCGATATTCCATTGTCGCTGCGACCAAGGCGCTTGAAAATGCTGACCTCGGCAAGAATGATCTCGAAAAGGTTTTTCATTGCCTTTCAATAGCTTTTAAGATTAAGAGTCAATCAAGTATAAGAATTTTTGTACCCGAAATACCCAAATAATAAAACAATGTCGTTTCATATAATATATATATAGAAAATAACACGGTTTCATATTTATAATTTGGATTCGGTTCGAGTAATTCGAATTCGAGTTTTAGCCTAAATCGGGTTCGGTTCGGATTTACTATAAATAATTCGATTAATTCGGATTCGGATTTGTTGTAAATAATTTGGCTTCAGGTTGGTTCAGATAATTTAAAACTATATTATGGTAATTCGGGTATTTGAATTCGGGCCCTACCCATTATTATGTTATTTTTATTACATCTTATGATATTATGCCTTAATACATGATATGAGTATATGACTCTTTTAAGAAGCATAGAAGAAACCAGATTGCTAATTAATTTTTAGATTTTTAGTGAATTAAAGTAAATAATTGAATCAGAAGAGTATAAAATCACTTATGAATTTATTTCAACCACTTCCCCCTTATAGAAATGAAATGACTTACCCCTTATAATCCGGGCATTATTAATATTTATAATGACAATTAATTGTCAACAAGCCAGTATTTTGAGCTTAATCCGAGTTACGGTGCTTCTGTTTCACTCATTTTTAAATTAGCCCGAATGTAATTCAATTACTATCGTGACACAAAGCAAAGTGTTCTCAAAATAAGTTTATATTCACGGAAAATGGATAAATTATCATCTACTTTGGAATTTGGATTACATGTATGCCTAGATTCATGTTTTCAGTTCATATTTTTTTGACAAGTTATTTGTGTTAATATTATTTGCGGATTGATAAGAAGCGAGCGGGTGTACTGGTGGGGACGGGAAGGGGCAGTAATAACGTGTTTGTCCAAGCCTTCGAGTCAGTACAACAGAGTTACAAGAAAATGTCCCCATTATTTGTTACTAACATTATAACCAACTCGGCCTCGGCCTTTCTCGCAATTGAACTTGGGTTTATGGGACCGGCTTATTCGATATCAACCTCATGTGCCACCTCCAACACTTGTTTCCGTACTGCTGCTAACCATATTCGCTAAGGCACAGCCGATTTGATGGTTGTTGGTGGAACCGAAGCTCCTATTCTTCCGATTGGCTTAGGTGGCTTCGTCGCAAGTAGGCTCTTGTCTCAGAGAAACAGTGACCCTAAAATGGCCTCTAGGCCTTGGGATAAGGATCGCGATGGAGTAGTCATGGGCGAAGGTTGCGGTGTCTTGGTATGTATACATGTTGAAATTAGATAGTGGTGTTCTCTATCAATTCTGTAATTCTATGCTTCATTTTGTATTACCTTGCATAGTTGAGGGACTTGTGTGCAAATACACTTTGATATAAATAGCCAATCAAAACTGTATTAACCAGCAACTGAACTGTTCTAATTGCACATAAGTCCCTCAACTATGAAAGGTAACACAAACTGAACAACAGAATTACAGAACTAACTAAAACACCACTAACTATTTTTACCCACATTAACCAGCAGCTTGTATAAACCACTTATATATTGAACTGGGTTTCTCTTTACTTAACAGCTAATGAGGGGGATAATTTCAACTATCATAGAAGTTGTGTTATAAACAATGGCGGAGTTAGGATTTCATTTTACCGAGAAGTAAAATTAAAATCTAGTGGTAGTTTAGATCAGGGGATGCATATGTTTCTTTTCGAAACATTATAGGGTAAGTGTTGTATTTTTCCAAACTTGAGGGCCACGACTTCCTAAAGTGTGACTTGTTAGAACAAAGTGCAAATATGTTTACACTGTCAATTGTCATGTGTATTTGAAGTACAGAGGTTAAGATCAGTGTTTTAGAAACTAGTAAAAAGTCACCAGATATTTGAATTTTTTATGTAGGTGCTAGAGAGTTTAGAACATGCAATGAAACGCGATGCGCCAATAATAGCGGAATATTTGGGCGGAGCTGTGAATTGTGATGCGTATAGCATGATTGAACCAAGAGCCGATGGATACGTAGCCGCCTCGTGCATTAGAGAATGACTTCGAAATGCCGGCGTCTCACCAGAAGAGGTATATAAATCAAATTTAAAATCTGCAAGAAAGAAACTGCAAATTTTCTGGTCTAATTACTTCAAGTATCTTTTATAGGTCAATTATATCAATGCACATGCAACTTCGAGTCGAATAGGCGACTTGGCCGAGGTGAATGCCATTAAAAATGTATTCGACAACATTTCCGAAATCAAAGTGAATTCAACCAAAGTTGGTGTCCCCTCTTTCTTCATTGAGATTGAATTTTCAGTTTCTTTTTTTTGAGAAATAGGCTGTTTATCTAATTTATTAGTATATTACATATATATTTGTATTAGTCTATGATAGGCCATGCTTTTGGTGCTGCTGGTGCTCTAGAAGCCATTGCTACAATTAAAGCTATTACAACCGGATGGTTGCACCCTACCATCAACCAATTTGTATGTGATTTCCTTCCGATTTTTAAATTTTTTTTTGTCTTATGCAATTTCATTATGATTTACGATTTATGACTCACGGATTCGTGTCATTGAAAACAGTCACTATGAAAATAGAGATAAAATTGTATACATCACACCCTCCTAAATCCTAGCATGCAGGGCGTTCATGTATTTAAATTGTGTGTGTATATATATATACAAAGAAAGTGAGATTCTTGCCAATGGGCTAACCCTAGTGGTTTTTGCAATCTAATTATTGGAAGCACCTCTCTTTTGTGGGCTTATTTTATGACGAATTCTTGATCCGTCTTGGTTCATGTGACATTTTCATAATAAAAAAAACCCCGTCTTGTAAATCATTTTCATGGAACTGCTATTGGATTCTTCGAACCTTCTTTCTGCTCCTTCCCTTTTTGTTTTCTTTAATTGGAAAATTTTTTTGTACTGAACCAAAATGATTAACTAAGTAAAAAGGCAACGGCTAAATTTTTTTGAATTTGGCGAATTGCCAAGAAATGAAATACTCTGTAGTTCCCGCGCATAATATCTATATCGGAAATATATTCTCTCCTTCTTGTTTTTTGCATTTGTGCTTCAACAAAATTAGAGTGTACGCTTATTAATATTATAATTAATGCTAATTTTTTTTCATATAATTGCAGAACATAGAGCCTTGTGTTGAGTTTGACACCGCTGCAAACAAAAAGAAGCAACACCAAGTTAACGTCGGTAAGACGTAATTCACTTCGACGCCCTTTATTTCTCTAAATAATTCTTTCCAATAAAATAATTAATTTATTTTTATTTATTTACTATTTATTTTTTTGTCATAGAAGAGATACGAAATTTCTAACATGTTAGACTAAAAGTATATATGATTATATTGACATAAATTTGATAATATTTTTGCAGCCATTTCAAGTTCTTTTGGCTTTGGTGGACAGAATTCAGTGGTAGCCTTCTCCGCATTCAAACCATAAGTTGTTGTGTAATTTTTCAAAAAAAATTGTGTTTAAAAAATAAAAAAGAGTATTGTACTTTTTCATAGTTCAAGAACTGAGTTTTATTACTGACATGGCTTATGGACAAAATGCATGTGGTTTTGATGCAACGGGTGATACAGATAATAATTATTCTTAGTTTTTCATATGAACTTTATGTGTCTCCTTGTGTTGGTGTTGGTTTCGGTTTGAAACTTTTATTTTTTTTTTGACTAAAATAATAAAAAATAATAATTTTAAAAGTTATGCAGTCTAATTTTATCTAATTTTTAAGTTAAAAAAAAAATTCTATAAAGAAACGTTGCAACCAAACAATCTCACAGTAGACACCCCTAATTGATGTGATTCTTTCCAATTAGGAAAGTAATTCTCTGACACTAAAGAAAATAGTATAAGGGCTATTTATATAGAATTTAAAAATAAAAAATTTAAAAATATTTTTATGATTGTGTAAATTAAATTTTATTTCTATACCAGAAATTATATCTCATCATAATACCATTTGTATTAGTATTAGAAAACCTTGACGTTTCTAATTATTTTCGTTTGTAGCCAATAGATTTAGGATTTAGACTGTTTGGTTTAGAATACATAAATAAGATATCTAACTATATGTAGTGCAGCATAATTGGTGGCGGATGCATGAATTTTTTGTCAAAGAAGGGGAAGATATAAATAGGGTTAAGAGTCAACTCTTTTAATGAAATAAATTATTTATCTTTATGTATTTACATGATTAAATTATAATTATATATTT
>MKEJ01065441.1:0-14189 GCA_001753735.1 Embelia ribes
ACAGAAATCATAAAATGAAAATAAGTATATGTATTATCAAGAGTGTGACACTAATAACTAGCTTGAAGAAATTATTACATGGAGCAAGCAGAATTGCAATTGAGTCGAGTCGAACTGAGCTTGTTATTTAACTGTTACATAGTAAAACAAACATAATTAAAATAAGTCTTTTATAAAAAAAAAAAAAAAAGTCAACCAATAACTACATACTAACGGATATATCAAATATTTATAACATTGTATAGTATTTTCAACTTAATTTTATAAATATGAAAAGATGGAACTAAAAAAAAAAATACATCATTCAGATAATAAGACAAGTTTTTTAAATTTATTAGATTCGGTATGAACTATATGAGTTTGTGAACTTAAACTAATGTCTCTTATTTGAAATATATGCACAACAATATATAAATCAAACGAGGCCGAACCCTTAGCAAACTGAACCAAAAATTATTGAAACTAAATTCGTTTATCTAACGAATCCGATTTTTTATTTAAATTCTATTTATTTATTTATTAAAAAAATAAGCCCGAACCTGATAAGCCGAATCGGAGCTTCTCATATTGAGAGAAGTAAGAATAAACATTTTTACTGCCTGTAGTAGAGTACAAGTGTACCACTGGTGACTGGTGCCATAAAAGCATGTAGTGAAATTCGGGGACAAAAATGCCATAAAAGCGACTAGCTAATTACAATAATGCCACTGAAATTTGAATAGCTAGGTGTCCCCAGCACCAAAATTTCCCGTCTATATAAACACGTCCCATCTCAACACCCAAGCCATTCCTCCCCATCTCTCTCTATCATCACAAATCCTTTCATTTTCATACACAACCAAAAGTCCAAACCATGCCGGAAGCACCGAAAACTAAGTGTTTCGAAAACAGCCTGGCTGAGAAAAACAGATGGAAGCTCGAGTTCATCGAGGACGTAACGGCAAACGCCAACGATGTCCAGAAGAGGGTACTTGCGGAGATCCTGACCCGTAACGCCGGTGTTGAGTACTTACGGCGTCACGGGCTGACAGGGTTGACAGACCGGGAGGTGTTTAAGAAGACCGTCCCCGTGGTGAAATACGAGGATTTGCAGGCGGATATTACTCGTATCGCCAATGGGGACAAATCGCCCATCCTCTGTTCTCAGCCCATTTCTGAATTCCTCACGAGGTTTGTACTAATAAATTGTTAATGTTTGAATTTTTTTTTTATTTTTAGTTTGTTGGGGTTTCTTATTTATGGTCTTGGTTAAGATTATATTAAGGATCGCCAACAAAATGCTTTAGAAAAAAGTCAGCAACAGTACTAATATTTCTTTTTTGTTCTACAATTTTTTGAATTTGTTTCATTTTTTAGCTGATGCTTTGGCATAATATTGACTATAATGGGCTCATAATCACGAAAATACTTCTATATGATACTCTGCAGTCCCTATATAGGATTTTCCGTATATTTTAATTAAAAAAAAAAAAGCCTTTACTCATAAGTGTTTTTACACAAATTTTGGATATGTTACATTTTTTAGCAAAATATTAATTATAATGGACTTATTATTACGGAAATGCCATTGTTAGCTCATTTATTTTGGAACTTGCAATGCAAAACGATTCTGTAGTACCTTTTATTTATTCTTTTATTCTATTTTTTATTTTTTTGCTAGGACTAAATGCTCAAGAATACAGATTTTGTTTTTGTTTTTTTTTTCACAGACATGTTTAATTATTTTTCATTTACACATAAATAGTCACAACATCAAGGCTAAAATTTTCCTACAACTCTCATTTGTTAAAACTTGGCCAATAGTCTAAAAAACAAAAAAAAAAACACGTAATGAGCTGATAACTACAAAAATGCCCTTGTGAGCACATTTTTGCCTTTTTTGTTGCCATTTTCTTCATGGGGTACACATAAGTTCCATAAAATAAGGCATAATTTATGTGTTTGTATTTTCAGATTCAACACAATTTTAATGTTCTCTGATTTATGTTTTTTGGCACTGATTTACAGCTCAGGGACTTCTGGAGGAGAAAGAAAACTGATGCCAACCATTGAAGAAGAACTCAACAGGAGATCTCTCCTCTACAGCCTACTCATGCCAGTAATGTCCCAATTTGTCCCTGGCCTAGAAAAGGGCAAAGGTATGTATTTCCTTTTCATCAAATCCGAGGCCAAGACCCCGGGTGGTCTTCTCGCCCGACCCGTCTTAACTAGCTACTACAAGAGCCCAAATTTCAAGGACCGCCCCTACGACCCGTACACTAACTACACCAGCCCGAACGAGACGATCCTCTGCCCCGATTCATACCAGAGTATGTACTCCCAGATGCTCCTTGGCCTCTTCCAGAACAAGGAGGTCCTTCGGGTCGGGGCAGTCTTTGCCTCGGGTTTCATCCGAGCTATCCGGTTCCTAGAAAAGCACTGGGCCCTGCTCTGCCATGACATCCGTACTGGGTCTATTAACCCACAGATCACTGACCCAGCTGTCAGAGAGGCCGTGGGCCGGATCCTGAGGCCCGATCCTAAACTAGCCGATTTTATCGAGGGTGAGTGCCGTAGAGACTCATGGAAAGGGATTATAACTAGGCTTTGGCCAAATACAAAATATGTTGATGTTATTGTTACTGGGACTATGTCACAGTACATTCCAACACTTGACTACTATAGCAATGGTCTGCCCCTTGTTTGTACCATGTATGCCTCTTCTGAGTGTTACTTTGGTGTTAATTTGAACCCGATGTGTAAGCCTAGTGAGGTGTCTTATACGCTGATCCCAACCATGGCGTACTTCGAATTTTTACCGGTTCATAGGAACAACGGTCTCAGTAACTCTGTCACTGTACCCAAATCCCTTAATGAGAAGGAACAGCAGGAGTTGGTTGATCTTGTTGATGTGAAACTTGGCCAGGAGTATGAGCTTGTTGTCACCACTTATTCAGGTAAAAAAAAAAATTGACAATGATTTGGGAAAAATTTTGTTACAATTTGAATGCAAGTTATTGTATATTTTACTCTGATATCTCGAATTTGATTTGCAGGACTCTACCGATATAGAGTTGGAGATGTGCTCCGTGTGGCGGGGTTCAAGAACAAGGCGCCCCAGTTCAACTTCATTTGCCGTAAGAACGTGGTATTGAGCATAGACTCGGACAAGACCGATGAAGTGGAGCTTCAGAACGCTGTGAAGAATGCCGTGAACCATCTAATGCCCTTCGATGCTACTCTCACCGAGTATACTAGCTATGCAAACACTACTACTATTCCAGGCCACTATGTGCTATTTTGGGAGGTCACTGTGAATGGGTCAACCCCGATCCCACCTTCGGTTTTTGAAGACTGTTGCCTCACTATCGAAGAGTCCCTAAACAGCGTTTATCGCCAAGGCCGTGCTTCTGATAAATCGATTGGCCCTCTCGAGATTAAGATTGTTGAGAGTGGGACTTTCGATAAGCTTATGGACTATGCCATAAGCCTGGGAGCTTCAATCAATCAGTATAAGACACCTAGGTGTGTGAAATTCGCACCTATTGTCGAGTTGTTGAACTCGAGGGTTGTTTCGAGCTACTTTAGCCCAAAGTGCCCTAAATGGGTGCCGGGTCATAAGCAATGGGGCAGTACTAATTGATCGCTCGGTAGTTGAGGTCGAGTTGAAATTGTTAATCTTGTTTAGTTTCATTGGATATCCAGAGAAAGAGCTGTCTTTTGATCATGTTAGGAAGAAATTTACCCCTTCTTAGATTAACCATCTTTTATCTTTGCTTTTAATTTTATTTTATTTTTTTAAAATCTTGTTCAGTCAATTGGAGTAGGAGTTCCCAGTTTAGGCATGTAAAAAGATGTTCCTTCTCAAGGAAGACTATGTTTCCTCCTCTTTTATCTCAATCTACTCCCTTTTCTTATGATATTATTTGGTGTTTTTACTTTTTACAGTCCTTGGTCATCATCTTCTTTTTTCATATGAAGTTGTTAGCAAATTTTTTATCAGTGACTGTCATTTTTCTCCCAGGAAATTAAAAAAAAAAATGGAAGATATTGGAAATAATTGGAGTACATGAAACTTTGTGAAAACTGTTTTGAAAATTCCAGCAATAAATTGTGTGCTCACAGAAGTCGATGGAGTAATTAATACCGTACTCAAAATTAAAAAATAAAAAAAAAATTTAACTCCACTGAAAATGCTTTCATTGGCTATTTTCAGTAAAAAGCAACCCATCTTTAGCCCCTCTAATACAGTTTAGGATGAAAATTAATTTTATAATTTCCCGCATTAACTTTCCAAATAACATTTTTGGGCCCACTAGTTTCCAAGGACCGGCAATCCTATTATTTTAAACTTTCTTTTATAAAAATCCTCATCGTCACCATAATCTTAAAAATTTCAACAAATTGAAATATATTAAATAAAATAAAATATAACGTCCGATAGTTAACATGAATTTTTTTACATCACTCATTCTATCGACAATTTTCCTTTATGAGAGTAGTTTAATTAATTCTCCAAACAACGGGCGATAATTATTTTCAGCAAACATATGATGATAATTATTTGCAATGACACTAAAACGATTTTATCTAAAGATTTTGAAGTGAAAATTATACGAATCAAATCAGGTCGCTAGTCTCACCGTGGATGGTTTTGCAAGTTGAGCCCCAACATCAAGCTCCCATATCTCGTCTTTTAAAAGAATTGACAATTCTCGAGTATTCCATTTAGTCAAGAGATTACATTTCGAAATCATAAAAGAAGTCAGACTTTTAAAGCTCATTTTGATAATTGGAAGATTTAATTTCAACTCTCACTGTCGATGGTTTTGCCTTTCCATTAATAAATGGAATAATGGGTTGCATCAAATCAACTAGTACTACAATAAAAATCTAACCATCTCGTTTTCGTTTTATGAGAGCTACATTAATGCAACCCCCTCGATCATGTATATGTTCTTATGTATATAAAAAATTTATCCTCTTATATATACAAAAGTTATTTCCTTTAACTATTTTAATAATCGCAATATTTATCAACACAATTACTTGATATGTATCCTCACAAAAATAGTATTTAAAATAATAGTACTTACTATATTTAAAATTATTAAAATTATGTATCCCATAAAATTAAGATTTAAAATAATAAAATTTATTATAATAAAAATTATTAAAACTATATACATATATATCAACTTATCATAATAGAAATTATTAAAATTATATACATATATATCAACTTACCATAACATAAATTATTACAGTTAAATTTCATATAAAATTAAGCATAGCCCTAAAATATTCATATATATCTTCGCATAAATATAAAATAACTTATCATAATAAAAATTGCTAAAATTATATTTAAGAATAAAAATAATATTAATAAATAAATATTTTTATGAATTGATTTTTACCAATTTAAAATTCTCCATAAATTTTAAAAATATTTTCCTAATCAATGTTAAAATTTTAAAATATTTCATAGTAATATTTTCAAATACCTAAAATTAATCTAGATAGACATTTATTTTTCGTAAAAATATTATTTTAGTATAAGACCTTCTACAAATTTATAAATCAATGGAAAAATAAAAGAAAGAAATACAAAAATATGATATGTCAAAAAATAAATTATCAAAACTATTTTAATAAAATAATTAAAATTAATATGAAACAAAAAAATATAGTACACACAATCAACGCATCATGCGGGCTGCTCTAGTTTTTATAAGTTGTCTCCTCCAACTATATTCACTCTAGTGTATATAAAAGTTGTCTCCTCCAACTATATTCGGTCTAATCGCAATATTTGTACTCACAATTGCTTGACACGTATCCCATTAAATTAGAATGTAACAGAAATGATTAGAATTATATAGCAATAGAATTATAATATTCCGTAAATATTAAGAATTATAATATTTCGTAAATTATATAACAATTTACATTTTTATATAATAGCAATAGAATTAAAATAGAATTATAATAGCAATAAAATTATAATATTCCATAAATATTAAAATAGAATTATAATAGCAAAAGTTCTCATATTTTGAAAAATGGATAAGTTTGGCCCTCAAATTTTAAGAAAAATGACATATTTAGTATCTTTTATAATTTTTATTCATATTTAAAATCATATAATACTCAAAATAGATATCAACATTAAACATCATAAAAAAAACTAACTTACATCAAAATAAATTTTGTCATCTATAAATTACTTTAGTTTTACAATAAGGATTATGATTTTAATGATCACAAAAAAAAAGATCGGAGCTAAAATTCCATTATTAAAGTTAACTTACTTTAATTGAAACATTGTTCAAATTATCACACTCCTGCAACTTTTTAAGTGTAATTAAGTAACAATTACTATAATCATTATAATGAGTTTAACTTAAAAGCCATATAAAGAGTTGCTCAAAATATTCATTAATTCTATTTCAATATCAAATTTGGATTGTTAGAAAGAGTTAATCTCATCAGCGGAATGAATTGATTTTTATAATTACAATAGGATAAAATGTTTGAAATTATTTGTATACTATATTTAATATATTTAGAAATTTTCTTAATTTAAAAATTTTGTATGCTTATTATTTGTTATATTATTACTAACATGTAGTCCATGAGTTGCACGAATTATGTAAAAATGTAAATTATTAGTTTGTATTTTTCATAACTAGTTTATGGCATAGTAACATTTTATGAGCATAAGACAAATAAGTTTAATAAAATATTTTTATAGTACAAGACAAATAAATTTATTTATTTATAGAAAAATGGGACTAAACTTTTTAATTAATTTTAATTTTTAATTGATTCTTAAATATTTTATATTTAATAATATTTAAAACAATTCTATTATGGTAATATTACTTAATAAAATAACATAATTTAATGAATTTTATTTTTTCAATAATTTTAGGTTAATATTTATTTAAAAATATTAAATTCATGGGGTACATGTCAATTGAATATGGAGATATTTATCAAAAATAAAGCAAAAATAGTTGAAAAAACAACTTTTATATCTCCAACATAAATAAATCTTTTATCTTTTTAATTATTGTTGGACTTAAATGTCAAAGCAAGAAGTGGTGAATTGGTTTTCTTTAAAAAATTTTTTACTCTTTTTCGAAATAGATTTATGTTATGACAATGATGAATGGGTAAGTGTAAATAATGCGAGTGCAAAAAATAAAAGTACAAAAAAGGAAACACGACACCGCAATGTGTATTAGTTCGGCAATAGTCTTTTTCGACAATGAATCTGTAGGACCTCTGCGTTCATTCTTCAAGATTGTTCACCTTGAATTCCCTTTAGTATGAAATGTAAACTTCTACACCCTAAAAGACTGGTTAGTCTCCCGGGTCCTAACCATAACTTAAATCAAATAGTTTTTCGGGTACTATATGAAACATAACCCTTAAGTTACCCGAGTTTCTTAGTCTGAACTTACACTCACAATCCGAGTACAATCTATCTCAAACTACCCAAAAACGCTCTCAAGAAATGAACATCGAAAGTTTACAAACTTCTTCTGAATGTTTACAACCAAGCTTGACAATCAAAAGTTACTCAAATAACCTTTACAAATATTAAATCAAAAGTTTATACAACTAAGAATAAGCTTAAAATGAAATTTTGAGTTTTTGGCTTTTTCTTAGAGCTTATCTATCTTCAATGCTTGCTTTTATATCTATAAATGAAGTGTTGGAAGAGTATATCTTCAGATTTGAGGGGGACAAGCACATTGAAGATGTTGCTTATTGTCCTTTAATGAAGCCACCATAAGCCATAAAAGTAGAAAGCTGAAAATTGCCTTATCTGAAGCTGTTCGACGAACTTGAGTATAATGTCTGACTGTTGTCCGTCGACGATCACCCCATCAGTCACACGTCGGACATAGTGAAAGACCTTAGAAAAATTTCAATTTGTTGGCTTAAAGAAGCAACCCTAAAATGGATTGTCCAGCGGTCTATCCGTCGGCCTAAGCCATCGGACGAGGCGTCTAATAGACAAAAATATGCCTTATGATTTGCCTCGAGTCGTAACTTTTTAAATGCCTTTTACATTTAATATATATCCATTTTGAAAAAACTAAAACTAGTATTCACTCAACAAAGACGTTTGTAAAACAAAAATACAAGAATTATATAATTTTCCACAATTTTGTAATCATAAAAAATAATTTGTTTTAATTTTAAAATCTTAAGGTAACAATTATAATGTTCATCGTTTTGTTCCTTTGCATAAAGTTGATTTTGATATATGTTTTATATATTTTCAATATTTAAATTTAGAAAAATTCCGTTTAGGGATGGCAACGAGCAGGACTACTAACGAGTATCTCGAGCTCAATTCGAAAACTATTCGGTCCAAACTCGGCTTGTAAACTAAATGAGCAGAGTACGCGTACGTTAGCATACTCGATTTAAATTTTGGGTCAAACTCGAGTAATGAGCTACTTGACTCGTTAACTCGCGAGTAACTTGTATACATCTTATTTATTAAAAAAATATATGTATTATTTTGATCTATGGATTTGAACCCCATGCATATATAATACATAAAAGTCTAAATCCCTAACCACTACACCCCTACTTGTTTTGTGAAATATTTCCATATATAATAATATTAGGTGAGAATGAGTATTTATATGTATGCATGATTTTTTAGTTCTCAATATCACTTAATGACTTTACAATTTATCAATGCCACTTGCGATTCATTTGACTAATATCACGTATGACTTTTCAATTGCTCCTTTTCACTCCTCAATTCCAATTACTCAACCCTAAAACATAGCATCAGGGTCTCGAAAAATACATCCAATTTCGCTATGAGATTATATCAGATCCAAGAATAACACTATTTACGGAAGTGGTAGAGATCGAAGGTACGTTAAAACACAATTTTTTTTCTAAATAAATATTTTTTTTATTCTAAACTTGGTTAAAGATATTTATAAAGCTACTCTAAAAAAAATTATTAAAAAGAAAAGATGTAAGGAAAACATATGTTACAAAATATAAATAAAAAATCAATTATCAAGTATGAGCCGAGTCGATTTCGAATATTAATTTTTTTTATTGAATCGAGTTCGAGCATAAAAAAATAGTCGAGCACAAATTAAGGATGAGTACAAATAGCGAGTAGACAAAATAAATAATACTCGATTAATTTTTAACTATATTCAATTCAATTCGTTTTCAAGCCTACCATCCACCCATTGATCCAAACACAATGTATTATTGCTCCATACTAATTACAATCTCAAAGCGCATATAAAAGTGCTAGACAAATTAATTATCCTTTAAACAAAAAAGTCTGGCTGACCAATAGCCAAAAGGTTGTCACCAACAGTCAAAGGTTGTATTGAATAAATTTGTCGGAAACTCATTGGACAAATAGAGGCCAGGTTCAGTCCCTCTAATCAAATCAAACGTGATTAAATATTTGATTGCAAACTTCTAGAGATACTGTAAATCTTTATAATTGGGTATCCAACGTCATTCTCAAATAATTATACTTATTAAAAGTTATGATATTCGAAAGTGATCATGCGTGATAGCTTCATGGAAGGTGCTGTGTCTTGTCTGGATGAGGGGATTCTTAGTCAAAATTTTATGAGATAGAGGATAAGATAAATCGTGAGTAATAAAAATAAAATTTTGTAATAACAAATTTTATAATTTTATTTAGAAAATTCTATTTATATAGCTAAATTTTTTCCCCTCACTTTTATATATTTTTAAAGAACATTAGTCACCCTTCATCCGTGTAGATAACCAATGAGGGTGATTTCCGAAACAAGGGGTTTTGATTAAAAAGGGCGAAAATATTTATTGCTATGACGTGGATGGCTTTTTAGGAGTGCAGTGGCGCCGTATTCTAGTTTATCTTAATATGACTCATGGTTCTGCAGCTCAGGGTGGGCAATAATATGCTCTTGCTTATTTTTAAATACCAAATAGTTAAGATTTTAACTATATATATTTTTAGCTATATATTGCAAAAATTTGAATTATTTGATTAATATTATGCAACTCAAGAGCGAGAAGTAATATATGGCTGCTCAAAATTTCCAAAAAAATATATGGCTGCTCACCTGCAAGAAGTATCAACCATGGGTCTATCTTCATAGGCCTAAAATTATGTTTCAAATTTTTTCACAGTGTGGAATTTTTATATGAATCCTGGACACAAGTTTTTTTTTTCTTTTCATAATAGTAATAAATGAACTAATAAAATACATTCAAATTGAAGTATCATTGTGCATATTATTTATTAATGATATAGTTTTGGTTGATGAAACTATAATGGACATAAATAATAAATTGAAATTGTTGAGACATATTTTAGAATTTTGCGATTTTAAACTCAGTTGATCAAAAAATGAATATATGGATGTTTTAGTAGACGATATATAATGAATCCAATTGTGGTTAATTTAGTTAGGAAACACCAAAAACTGATCATTTTCAATATATATGATCAATTCTTCAAAGGTAGAAATAGATATCAATCACATGGCTCAAGTATGATGGATGGAGTGAACAAGTGCATCGAGCTTTTATGTGATTGCAGAGAGCTTTGGGTTAGTTAGGAGTGACACAATTGAAGATAAGATGAAAAATAATCGTTTAAGATAGTTTGGATATATATAAAAAAATAGTAGTTCATCGATTATAAAATGTGAGAGTATTGAAGTGAGAACGGATTGTAAAGACAAAAGTGGCTACATGAATATACATGTTACAAAATGATGTGTATTACGATATTGGATAAGGAAAATACTTTCAATAAGAATGAGTAGCGTAAAAAAATTCATGTTAACGACTTGATATGATATCTTATTTTGTTCCATTTAGTATATTCAAATTTATCATAATTTTTAAGACGTAAATAATGATAATAATGAAAATGACTCATTCAGTGTGATTGTAGTCGAGCCTTTTATGTTATGTATTCAATAGATGAAACCCATTACTATATAGTCAAGGGTGATTACCAAATTTCTCTCACGAATAAACAATAACCCCATTCCCCAAGTAATTTAGAAATCCAAATCGCTTTCATTATAAATCCTCAAATTAATAGAGGCATCCTAATTGCTAATTAACAAAAGATTCTTTGGCCATAATTATGTTATTTTCTCAATGTAATCTCATCTATGATAGGTGATCTTCAGATTAGAGGTTTATGTACCACTATGTCCAAATTCAATGTTATATCCACATCATAGCAATCGCAAAAAAAAATTCAGATGTGAAAAATTAATTTCCTGAAAATCGATTTTCGATATGTAAATTTTTAAGTTTGAAAAGTGAAGCTGGATTGTGAACAGTTTTTTAATATTAAAAAACTCAAAAAAATAATATATAAAACAATTTAGTCAATTTTGAGAATACTAATACAGTTTAAAATATCACTTAAATTGTGTAAAAAATATATAATATGTATAATTAATTTGTAATCATATATATCTAATGAAATTTTTTGTTTCTCGTTTACATACATTAGTCATATTTTTTTTTCAAATATGAAGGGTCGTAATTTAAGATTTGCTCTCAGTACAAGAATTTTCATTTTTGTAATGCATATGATTTTTTTTACGAAGTTTTTACATTTTAAGGACAAATTACTATAAATCAATAATAATTCACTAAAATTAATTTTAATTAAAAATTAATTAAAAAAAAGAATGACAAATTATTCTCAATTTGTAATAATTAATCATCAAATGATAGCCATTCTTGTAATTTACAAGGAAAAAAAATATCTTGTAGTGGGAGAACTTCCCTTAAATAACACCCTAACCATGAGAATCAAATGATTTTACGTCTAAAGCCCCCTAATGCTCTTCTTGCTTTTTCCCATTGATTGTGACAATGACAATGGTACCGATAATGGGATTAGAAAAGATAACCGAATATGAAAAAGAAGGATATTATATTATATATGTTATAAACAATTGTTGTTCCACTCAAATGAAATTATGCTAGGTTATATGTGTGGCCTTGAGTGAGTAGGGAAAAAAGGAGAACTGGAAATTAGGAGAAAGGTAAAAAGTAACTTAGAAATTAGAAGCAAACAAAGAAGGAAACTAAAAGTCATAAAGAAAAGTTACTTTTCCACCCTCTCAAAGTAAGACCGTTGATTTTAATCCGACCATTATGCGGATAGTGCAAATAAAAATATTTTAATTAACCTTTTTATGGCCTACAAAACTTATCCCCTAAAGTGGAAGTTTATGTGGTACTATTCTATATTTATTATTTTCTATTTTAATCGTGCATCCGATTTATTCAGCTAATTTCTAAAATTGTCGGGTAAGATTCTTTGTCCAAAATAATTATTAAGGGAGTTTAATTCTTAATTAAGCAGGGATGACATATATCCCATAGGACCTGTCCAAATGCTTTTGTTAAATCTTTTTTGCTATAATTGATTGCAATAATTGGAAATAATTTATCTCAACAGATGGGACTGCACCTCTAATTTTGTATCAAGATACTCACTAAATAAAAAGGTGTTTTAACTTCGGAAAAATCATCTATACAGAGAAGTTTTTATATTTGGATACTATAGCTAGGGGAAGCATCCTCGAAAGCGTTAAACGAAACAATCTATAATAGCTAAAGAGTTCGAAATAGCCAGTTAAAAAAGATGACCGAACATGCTCGAGTAGTGTTAGCCGATAGGCAACATTTTTTCAAGAATCACGTGTATTGATCAAGCTTGCCATTATTGAATATTATTATATACAACATATTACGTATAGAAAAAGATTTATATAGCTTAGGTAATGATGTTTAACAAAGTAATTTGGCCTATATAACGCTAATTCGGAACTAAATTATGGAAAATTAACAAAATTCGATTTGAAGCTTTATTTATAGTTAATTTACGCACTATATCTTTACCAATGTGTTTCAAACTGATGATTGACAATTGTCTTGTTCATGTCTCCATAAGGCATAATTTTACGATACGACATCACTTAATTGGTATATAAAATAAGTGAGATGCCACAAATTCTCCTAGGTGTGTCACCCTTAACTAGGTCTGTTATTGGAGCATATATGCTTCTCACAAAGTAGTACCAACTTTTCTTAGAATAAAATTTATCCAAAAGATGGGTTTGTCGGGTAGATGTACCGGGTAGATTTTAGTCTAGAGATTCTAGCCACTCATTTTTAAATATATGATTGAGATTAAATAGACGAGTCTTTCTTAAAATTTAATTGGAAAAATTTCAATTTAATTTTAGCCAACGATTTAAAAATGAATGGCCCAGATTTGATGAACATAGTATGCCGAACAGCCCATACGACAGACTTCCCATGTCCAAATTTATCCATTTTCTAACTTTTTTAAGATCATCCTAGTTGAGTGGCTATGGCATTTGTTGAGGGGGTCTAGGTGCGCTACGTTGATGTAGCCCGTGCATTAAGAATATGTGACTCGAATATTGCTAATATACTGATAATGTGGATTTTTAGCGTATCGCACCACATTTTTAATGCAACCCTCAAATCGTTGTTAAAAATGTTTTATTTTATCATGTTTTTCCACGCAAATTATATTATGTCTCATCCCAATAATTAACATTATCAACTAACAGTCTATTACCATTAGATCGCTTGACAATATAAGGTTCTATCCGCTAATTGGATCCCCCTATTCCCGTTTTATGTGTCATAAACGTTGATAGAGTCTATTATAAATGCGTCTCTTCTACTAAAAAAAAGTAATAATAATAGAAATAAATGCGTATCTTCTCTTGGAATATAAATGTGACTATTAGCACCACAACACTTCCATATTGCAGCACCACACTTTTTTTATTATTATTATATATATATTATTATTATAAATGAACAGTTAGTCCACAAAATCAACATGTGATTTTCAGCTTTTCTCAATATGATCAACATTTGCTCGTTTGGGTTAAGCTTTTTGAGACAAACTTTGTCCTTCACTTATGGGCTTGGATATTGTTTACTAATAAGTCAACTTTTTTATTTTTAAAAGTACAGACCACCGTGGCCCTTAAAGTGGATCTTATGGCCCATACTGTAACCCATTTATTATCTGTCCAACCGATTTTTTTTTTTTTTTTTAAGTTTTGTAAAATAAATAACGTACCAATAATTATAGGGTTTAATTTACATCTAATGTCCGTCCGTGT
>MKEJ01065443.1:0-11177 GCA_001753735.1 Embelia ribes
AACCAAAAAAAAAAAAAAACCCCTCAAAAAAAAAAATAAAAAAAAACCCCTGTTAAAAAATTTTAAAAAAAAAAAAAAAAAGGAAAAAAAAAACTGAACCGGTTTTGACCGGTTTTTAACCGGTTCAACTCATACCCGGTTTTTAGGGTAACCTGAACCGGCCTACGAACCGGTTCCCGGTTAAACCGGTTGAACCGACCGATCCGGTCCGTTTTTTAACACATTGTTGGACACACAATTTCTTTCATTTCATGAGCTTGATAACATAATTTGTGGAAGTTCTATAAACCAATACACACGGTGAAGAGAAATATTTCATAGGTTTTGAGCACGAGTGTCCAAGCTCAAATCACACTCTAGATTCAAAGGGTGGCGGGCTTGTTTGTCATTCATCCTAATCGAGGGAAAGCTAGTGATTCAGATGCTTCGATTTTCAGTCTGAACTTGAAAAGAAGGTTGTTTCGAAGTGCAGGCGAGCAATTGAACCAGATTATTTTTTGATTTCTTCTTGTCAGTCATTAGCATTTTAATTGTTTTATTTAGAATAAATCCGTCGGGTCGATGGGACTCACATTTATTGTTAGTGAGCCTAGATCCTTTATGGTTACCTTTCTCCTCTTTATTTGTTCTAATTGCTATTTTGATCATTGTTGAAAAGATTAGAGTTAAGCACTTATTGTTAGCTCGTCTTGGCCGTGTTCCATCATAATTCCTATTAACTTCTTGTTCATTTCAGTTGATATTCTATTTTTATATGATTCTTTTTTTATCATCATTTTTTATGAATTTTGTCGAAGAGAAAAGATCTAAACTTGTGCCTGGTTTCTTTATTTCTATTTCATTCTTCATCTCGATTAGTTTTTTTATTTTTGGTAATTGTCTCGATAAAGTTACGATTGATGATATAGTTATACCTTTATGTTCATCATGGAACTTCTTTTCTCACTTTCTTGAATATAAATTCTCGGATATTCGAGTGAATTTAATAAGATGATTGTTCAAAACTGAAGGTATCTAAAGGTAGAATGGAGTTCATTTACTATATGTCCGAAACGTAAGAATTCTGGATCGGACTGTCTTCCATGTCCTACCGCATCATTGAATAATATTCACGTGTATTGCAGCAAAGGAAATCCCAAGGCTGATGCTTTTTTGCTAGGTATATTTTATTTACTTTGTATACAAGTTTTCTGTATTTTCACTTTGAGTTGAATTTATAGTACATCAGTTCCATGTCACAATGCATGACTATCTCATGTGAAAGATGTACAAAAATTTTATAGAAAGACAACAACATTGACATAGTTTGACACGGTTAATTTTCTGTTTGTGCAGGGATAATTGACAGGAAGTTCGACTATGATGTAGGTGTTTCTTGGGACATTAGTAACTTGCAAATTTACAACATCCCAATCACCATTAGAGTTGAGTTCCTTGACTTGAAGATGCCACTTGAAGGCGGAAATGTATGCATCACGTACCCTCTTTCAAGTTTGTTCGCATCGATTCAAACTTTTGTTCAGTGACAATTGCAGATATGCTCGGGCATGTTGGAAGAAAACATTTTTGGCCAGTGTAATACCATTAAACTCATGAAAGGGCAAATAATGAGGCCACACAATTAGCCCTTGTTTTGTCGCAACTTTTAAACTTATTTACTCAATAACTTGCGTGTGTCAAGAGCTTGGATTTTTTGTTTATTTAGCCTAAATAAGCGAGAAGTTTTAATATTTTTCTTGATATAGAAAATAATTAATTAAACTCGTGTTTTTTGCTCAAAGCTAAAATTAAAGAACTCACTTTAAGTAGTTCTAACGTGTTACCAAATGCAGGTTGACAAACTTTATTCCATTTGGGCCGAAGGGTCTGTGGAGAAGAAATCATCAAATAAAACGGCTGTAGAATTCCTTGGTCGAATGCTATCGGAGAAAATCCAAACGGACATCACTATCAACACTTCAAATGGAAGCATCGAAGCCCACCGTGCTCTTCTAGCTGCGAATTCACCAGTTTTCCAAGCCATGTTTTCAAGTAGTTACAAAGAGGAGGTATCGTCGACCATAAACATCTCTGATATGACACTTCAAACTTGCGAAGCAATGCTCAGTTTCATTTATGGAAATACAAAAGATGAGGAATTTCGAGCCCATCGGCTGGAACTTATTACGGCAGCAGATAAGTACGATTTGGTGGACTTGAAAGAGGCATGCGAGCTTAGTCTTGTCGAAGACATTGGCCCCGAGAATGTGCTCGAAAGACTTAAATGCGCTTTCACGTATGAACTGCATGAGCTTAAATCGCGTTGCTTGAGTTATTTGGTCAATTTAGGTATGATACACAGGGTTCGAGATGATTTCAACACTTTTTTTCTAGAGGCGGATAGAGAACTAATCTCTAAAATCGTCTTGGCAATATTTGATTCCTAAAAATCTGTTTAAATGAAATTCAAATAAAAGTGGATTTGCAAGTGTTTTGGAGTTTAGGCCTGGTTAAATGTTGTGTTGGCTGTTAAGGTGATAATTTTATTTTTAGTCTGTAAACTATGCAATATGTTCCCTTTTTGTCTCTATATTTTAATGTTATGCAGTTTTAGTACTTAATCTTTACATATTATGTACTTTTAGTCCCAAAAATTTAAACATTGTTAGCATGTTTATCCCTAAATCTAACGCCATTAGAGTTTCTGTTAATTCCAAGGTATTTTAAATCATTTAAAAATTATATTTTTTTAAAAATAAGAGATGACAATAATAATGTGATGCTTGAATATAAGATTTCAAATAATTTCTTATTAACTTTCACATATAATTGGATTTCAGTTATTCTATATTTGTTAGTTAAGCACTTGATTTAGTGATAACAATAATGTGATGTTTGAATTTAAGATTTTCAAATATTAAAAGCATGATTCAATGGATATAAAAAGGTAAGAATTATTTGCAAAGTTTTATATCATTATGATATTTAATGGAAGTTTTTAAGGATATTAATGTAAGAAAAGAAAAAGGCATAATACATAAAATTTAGGAACTTAAAGTACGTAATATGAAAGTATAGGGATAAAAATGGGATCTAGCCTATACTTTAGGGATGAAAAATGAAATTAACCCTTTAGAATTTATTAATTCATAATTAATTGAAAATAGTTTCTTCCACAGTGAATGTACAAAATTTCATTCTCTGAGCTAATTCATTAAAATATATGATACAACATTAGCATCAATTGATTCGATAGGATGTTGTCTTGTAATATATATCTGAGATAAAGAATTTAAAAAAAAATAATAAAAACAAATTACACTTTTCCCCCATGAGGTTTCTGACAATTACAGAAAAACCTCTAAGGCTTCTGAAATTACACTGCATCCCCTCATGTTTATTGTTCATCACACTTTGCCCCCAACGTTTTTGAGGCAAAGTGAAAATCAACTTATACAACAAAAATGACTTGTATATTTTCCAAAATGTCCATTAATTAACCACCATTAAGTAGTATTTTACCCAATACAATGAACAAAATCACAACTAAAGTGTCAAATGTATAGTAATTTATATTAGAAAGTGTTATTTTTATTTTTCTTCAATAAAATAAAAATACTCATCCCATTCTGCCAAGTGCAATAATTGAAAAAGACACATTATGAGTAGATAAATAATATGAATATTATTTTTCATCTTGTATTATAATTTGTTTAAAAAATTAATATTGTCTAACTATATGTAAAAATAATATATTTTTCTTAAATATATTGGTCTTATTTTTAATCATTCTAAACTAAATATAGTTCAAAATTAATTAAATAAGCTTATAAATTGAGGATAATATTGTCCTTTAATGTGTAAGTCAAACTTGTGTTTATACTTGAAGACAAACTATAATATTTGATAACTCATGGAGTTTTCTGTATTTGTCATAAACTTCATGAGGCAAAATGTAATTTATCCTAAAAAATAATATTATACCTTAACTTGCACATTTTTTATTAAATGATAACATTATATTTTTATTAATTTGAGTTGCTAATTATTAAATTAACTAAACCTAGACTTAAATAGATTACAATAATATGGAGCATATTTTTTTAAGATAATACTATATATTTAGAGATTTAAATTAAAAAATTATTAAATTTATCTAAATTAGTTGTTATGACATCTTCAAATAAAAACAAAAAATGTTATTATGATTCAACTCAATAAAAATACATATATCAATGAACTTAATCAATTATTTGATTCCAATATAATTTAATAAATGCATGTGATGTTTAATTCATGTATATTCTAATTAAATATTAAAAATATTTTTACAATAAAGTTTGATATATAGTATATAAAAAATAAGAAAGCAATAATGTCTTCTATATACACAATATTATTTGAATAATTTTTTTTATTTTTTGTATAATCACTAAAAAATATAATATCGTAGTAAAAATGTATATAATGATTTATTTTACAGTCAAGTATTTATGTTGGTCTTATATTCCCTTTCATGGCTATTATAAGCTTCTGATTTTGAATTAAAATATCCAAAATAATTTTTAAATTTTTATTCTTATGATAATATAATTTTGTTAAATAAAAATTTTGTGAATCCACGTACATAGCACGTAAACTTCTGCTGTTAAGGGAAACAAATGTCTGGAACACCCTAAATTAAGTCTTCAGAGCTAATTAAATAGAATCTAAGAATAAAAAGTTTTAAAAATAATTTTATAATTTCATATATTAGATTTTGTTTCTATAATTTAGAATTGTATCTCAACATTACACCATTTTAAAGATGTTAGATAATCAAATATTTGGACAACATCACTTCTCAAGAATTCATCATTGGCAACTGGTATTGGTGAGTCTGCAAAATATATACTTACAAATATATATATATATATATGAATATAATAAATTTTGACGCAACTCTTTCCAACGTTTTGTTTGTTTTCGCAATCGTTAATCGGTCATTGTGGCTGATTAATCTTTTTTCGTTGTCGTTTTTATTGCTTTCTAACGAAATTTTGTTCGGAGTTAAGTTTCATCAAAATTCTGCGATTTTCTTTAAAATTATACTATGCTTGATACTAATTTTTTTTTTTTTTTTGTTATTTTAATTTATCTATATTGATTACTTTCTTACTAAGATTAAACTTATTACTCTCACTTTTGTTCCAAGGCTATCTAAATTATGATCTCCTTTTATTCTCTCCCTAGAGGTCTTAATAATTTTTCTTATTTTAGGATTGGATTTTAAAACTAAAAATAAAATTTACGATTACATCAAATGGATGCCAATTTTCACATTAGTTTTTAGGGAATTCTTACAGTCGGAGATATTCCATTTTTTGTTTGGTGAATTTATACTATATGACAACGATTGTCAAATTTAAGTATCACCCGAACCGCGATGAGATTCTTTATTTCTTTAACAAATAGATCTAACAGCGCTTACGAACAAGGTGAATGATTCTATAAGGATTCATGAGAGTGCATCTGGATTGGTTTCGGCTCATTGAATATGAAAAAACTAATGGAAAAGTTTCGACACATTATATTTCAAAAAATTTATTTTTTTCTTCGATTACAAAGTTTTTTCTCGTTCTAACGTATGGTTCTCTTGTTTTTATTCTCTCAATCATAGGCGTCTAGAGTTCAGACTTGACGTGTAAATACTTATGCTGATGCCAATTCGTGCCATCCGTCAAGAGTTCCCGCCTCCAATTGCATCTGTTGTCCTGCGCGTGTGTTACTCCAAGGAATCCACAAAACTTAAACGAGCCGGTACAAAATTCTTGTTATTAATAATTTTATTATCAAGGTCCAGTAATGAATCGAATTGTTCACGAGTAGCTCGAGTTTGATTCAGTTATCAAGTCAAAGCTTAATTGGGAGTGGCAGCGAGTCAAACTACCCGCGATAGCTCTGGCTCGACTCCATAGGAAGGACCAGGCTTGGATCATGAATGAAACTTGTCGAATTCGAGTTTGTTGATATACTATAAAAGCTTTTCGATCCGAGTTTCACTAAGGTGCTATTCGATCCATTAACTTGTGAGTAGCTCGAAATATAGCCTATATATTAACTTAAAAATTAAACATTTTTTTGCCCGGTGTGAGATTCGAACCCCAACATTTTGAAGCTAGAGTTAAACTTCAACTATTTATGTAACGCATCATTTGTGTGCTTAACTTAATATGTTAGATATAAGCATATAATATGGTGATATGTTATTATTAAGGAAATATCTCAACATATTTTATATTGTATATTCTTTATTTGGGTTATTTTCTATTTGGGTCGTAATTATTTCTTGTATACTTTTTAGTTGGGTTATATATATCTATATTCTAGTTTTATTTTACCCATTTGTTAGCCGGGGCAATGGTCGCGGGTGCCACACAATGGCGGCTCTAGAAAACAACCCAACTGGAAAATATACAAAATAAAATCTGCTAAAATATTTCCTTAATAATTATAAACAAAGCTTGTGTTACCTAAAGTTCAGGTTTTGGGATTAGTTCAATTGAGAATAAAATGAGAGAATTTTTTAAAGTAATCCGTGCATCTAATAATAATAATAAGCAGACATGTGAATTTATACAAATTAGTTGAGAAAAAAAAAGGGACAGCAGAGAAAGTGAGACCAACCGATGGGGGAAACTGGGTTAAGGATGTTGGAGAGGAAGATTGTTGCTAGTATAGTAAGGTGAGCCGCCGGGATGGCGGTCATTCACCAGAGATCGCTGATAATAATGAATGCAAAATTGATATGTGTCTCTAACAAATGTTTAATAAATCGGTTGTGGTTGAAAAAGATCTGCTAATTTGTTTTTCGGTTTTTAAATCCACAATCGAATCATTCGTGGAAATTCATTATCATCACAATAAAAATAGAAAATTCTCCAAATCAAAATCTCATTCTTCCCCTACCACCTTACCGTGGCCGATCTCGGCGAGCCAACGGAGTGGCAATGGGAACGATATTCAAAGGAGGTGAACGATCAAAGGCTTGCAGTGGCTGAGGTTGCTGGGGAAGCAGCTGCACAAATATTACCCAAATTACATATTCTCCCTTTTCCTCTCTATTATTTTTATTGTATAATCTCAACAATTAAAATAAACAGCTTTAGATCCAACGGTTATTAAAGAGGCAGTCTGTTAGACTCACTGTTAAAAATGTAGCTCGTTCAACTGTCCCTCGGAGACAAGATCGCCAAAAATCGAAATTCTTGATCAACTGTTTGGGGATGAACTACATTAAACGTATAAGTCTCGTAGGGATATAGGAATTTCAAAAACATTAGGGGTATTCTGAAGCTCACAATGGGCAAAAAGGTTAATTTAATTCACACAAAAGCAAAAACAAAGAACAAGTAGTGCCATTTCACCTAAAAAGGAAAATGATTGAAAATATTTACAAACATTTATTTTAACAGTCCAAGACTCCTTGATAATCGAATATATAAATAAAATATTTTTTTTCTCTAAAAAACTTCGACAATAAAATAAAAACTTTCGGTATCACGTCACACCAAAGTTATACAGGATAACAACCACATAGTTGATCGCTATCTCAAAAACAGTATACAATATACACAATAGTGATTTAAACAAACTATAAGTATCACAGTATATGTACATGCTGCTAATAAAATAAAAATAACATAACTCCATCTGAGTCATAGAGTCGCTCCATAACAGTTCATAATATTCGGCTTAGTAACACGTTGACTCTCAAATGAACCCAGCTATCCATTAACCATGTTGCCTAGTATTTGCATGAATACATAGATATATGAACATATGTTAACGCATGAGATAAGAATCTTGAATGTAAATAATTTAATAAAAATGAAATATTAAAGAAATAACACAATACAACTAATACAAATAAATAATTTTAAAATACCGTTTGATCAAGAGTTCAGTACTGGGAGATGAACATCCACTCTAACACAGTCCAGACCCTTAGGGCATACTCAAAACACAATCTCAAGCCCCGAACTCAATTATGAAAAAGACGAGTTCACCACTCAACTCTATCTGTTTCGTAATATCGTGGGAAACACTCGACCCTATATTCAATACTGTATTCCCATGGTGATATGCATTTATATATATATATATATATATATATATATATATAAAGGCTACATCTATATGTAAAGGGTTTCTTACATTCGTGACATAGGTGGCCCCCAACATTATTTATTTGGTCCACCTATGCCACAAATGAACAATATGGCCTATATGATATAATTCACCATTATTATTAACAAATTACTTCTAAAATCCTAATAATAATTCTTTGGCACTTTACCAAAGCTACTGACAATTTATCATTGTATTTAAAAACTTAAAACCCATTTCATTCAATACTTATTCACACTCGCAGCCGCACACACTTACAACCATCACCACAACCCTCCCCCCACTAGAGACCTGCTATGCCAAAATTTAGAGAACGCATCCCTCTCTTTTTCGTTGATCCCCTACTTTCAACCAAACCAGCTGACGTCAACCAGCTTTGCAATACGAACGGACATGAAGAAAGCAGGCAGGGCTATTTTACCAAGTTACTTAGAGAGGGTTGTCTCGCGCGCCCTAGGAACGGGGTTCAATCAAGATCGGGAACTTTTGCCCTGGACATCCCACTTCATTTTCCATTAGACTATCGAAAGCTAGAGAATGCAACTCCCATAGAACTTTTGCCTGAAAAACTGGAGCATACCTATCCTTTTATCACCGTCATTAGAACCATGAAGGAGCTAGGAAGTCCAATTGCCCACAGATCTGCTATTGGGGGTGTGACAATAAATCAAAATGAATAGTTAGATTGAAAAAAAGAAATACAATCTAAGACGGGAGAGGATCAAATTTGGATCAAAGATTATTAGAGTGGCAATGGGCCTTGTCCTGGAGATAAGAATCCTCTTTTAAAGGGTGGGTCCCCCTTAATGATATGGTTTTTCATATTTCATTGGTTGATACGCAGGGTCTAAGTAAAGCTGGTATTTTCTGAAAAGGAATACCGCCCCCCCTAAAAGGGAGAATAGATCATCCCCCTTCCTTCTCCCGCGGGTGCCCGTGATTCCCTGCACATCACAACCCCCGCTGCATTGTCCTTGCACCACCCAACCTCTCGCCATCGCACCCTGCCACCCTCGTCTTCTTCACACTCCACCTTGTATAGCTTCTCACCAATTCTTGCCCAGACTCGTCCATACCTCCTTATCCTCGCCGACCACTCACCAGCATGAGATTCAAGGAGCAAAGTTTGGTTGCTGCCAAAGCTGAGCTGCAGAGGTGAAGCCGATGAGAGTGTCATGGCGAATGGACGAAGAGGATTGGCGAGAGAGGGAGAGAGACAACTACAACGGTTGGTAGAGAGAAGACAGATTCCAAGGGGTTTGGCCTATTCTAATATGCAAAAGGGTTATGGTTTTATTTGGGGAGGGCAAATTGCCTCTAATATTGGCAAAGTGTATAGGGCAGTTTGCCGCTAATATTGGCAAAGTGTATAAAGTGAAAATTTTGTGTTCCACTGTGGCAAATTGTGTAAAGTAAAAAAATTATATTTCACCAATAGATACGACGAATAAGTCTATAATATTTCGCCATCATTAACTCTGAGATCTATCAAGCAGACCATATTGGGCATTTGTGACACAGACATAGGCAGATCTACATTGGGACAAGGGGGTAATTGCCCCTATTAGTTCGGGATAAAAATGAAAAATTATTTTTTTCTTACGATTAACATTATATTAATATAAATATAAATAAATATTTATATTTAAATCTAAACATTTACTATTAAATATTATATGTCCTAGTAATTAGCATGCTATATTTTGGTTACAAAGGTTATAGGTTCAAATCCTTACGGCCTCTTAAATTTTTTATTCTACAACTTTATTATTTGTTAACATTTTCCTAGTATTCTTTTCTTGCATCTATATGGATTATTTTTTTGTGTTAGTTTGATAATTAGTGATTTAATAGTTTTATATTCAACAATAGTTTAAAAGTTACTCAAAATATAATATAGTTGTATTGCATTTTATGCATCTTAGTATCGTTATACATTTTTATACTAATATTTTCTACAAAATAATTTTATTTTTATTTTGTTTTAATAACATATAAATTGATAATTTATTACTAATTATGATTTATCAAAATTAGAATACTATAATATATCGATAAGGTGTAAAAAATTTTACTACCTTATCATTTTTTGTCATTTGAAGTATACATGGTGTTCCAAATTAAATTATGATAAAAAATTATATTTTTTATGCTTTGCAATAAGTATTAATGTAATGTCCTACTAATTATTTTAAGAGTTAGATACTTGAAATGATGTATTTAATAATGTAACAAGTGTTAAGGAGATGTTTGGTGAGTTTGAAATTTGAAATGATGTGAAGTAACTGTTTTGAATGACAATTTATAAACAGCAGTTCTGTATTTTTGGTGTAACTTATAAACTGTAAATCTAATTTAGGTCTATAATATATGGTTGGAAAGGTATTTTAATTCTCTACGACTTTTATATTCAACCAAAAGCCAATTCAATCGAAAAGTGAAATTTCTAACCTGAGAAGTTCGACAGATCCAACCTATAGTTTGATTGGTTGATCCAACTTATAGTTCGATCGATCGAACTATTAAAAATTCTAAATTTTACTTTCACGCGTATGACAAAATAACATATATCTTGTCATCACGAAGATAATAGGCAAAAAAAAAAGAGAGAGGGTGATTCTTAAGGCTAATATCATCAAATTCGACGAGATAACTCGTCTTGATTATCAATTTAAGAGTGGATTAGGGTTCTTTCCTTCATTCTCTATCATGTGAGGTAAGAATTTATCACATAGGGTCTATTTTGCGGAAACCCAAGTTCATCATATACCGAATAGATTATAAGGCCCCAAAATTTTTTTTCCTTTTTCCGAACCACTATACGATGTAATATTTTTAGAATTGAATTACACAGATTGAATTGAGATGAATTCAGTGATTCTCATCCTACAATGTCTTACAATAATTATCGTAAATGTTGATAAAACTTTTAATGACTCGTATAAACAATAAGATGTTATCAGCATAAGTCGAAAGACCAACTTAAATAAAATACCGACAAATTAAACACTTTTAATCAGACGACAAGT
>MKEJ01065444.1:0-18088 GCA_001753735.1 Embelia ribes
ATAACATGGCTTATTTATAACGTCGTTTGGGTGCCCGAAACTCAATCGGCGTAATTTTACGCAATTTTCAACTAATCCCGACTAAACCATGTTTTTCCTCCAACACTACATGTTCCGATAATATTTCATGCAATCAAGAATATTTTAAAAAAATATAGTAGCACTGCAATCACAATTAATAAATCCAATACCAGAAAATAATTTTAAAAAGGGTACATTTAACCCAATAGTATCACAAGGAATAACCTATGCATGATGCAACACACAAATGTCCAATAGTTCCATTTAATAAATTATATCGTTAACATATTAACGATATTATTTATTAAATAAAAATGTGAAAAATTCACTCGAAATTTCTAAGACGTTACAATTTGGCCGTGGGAATTAATGGGGTTGGGAATAGAGGTTGGGCCAGGATGAGTAAATGGGCCGATAGAAAAAGGAGTATTAAGTGGGCTTGAGGATGGGTTTGGAATTTGAATAAGGCCGGTAGAAAAAGATACCTTATATGGGCTAGAGGATAGGTGGGAGGCGTTATTTGGGTCAGTGGCATGAATGGGTGTAGTTGGGCTTGGAGAGTAGGTTAACGGATTGGTAATGTAGTTGTAGATTTTTTTTGCCGAGGGTTAGGCAATGGTGGTGCTTATGGTGGATCGTGATACGGAAAATACCCTCATGAAAAGTTACATCTTTGAAAATTATGAACTTTTTATTTTCTAAATTAAAAAGACGATAAGCTTTATGGGCAACGGAGTATCACAAAAAAACACATTTCACGACCAAATTTCAAAATTTGTGCATAATATAAACACCTAAAAACTCGTAAATGATTATAAGGTTCTATTTTAAAAATTATAAATATCAAGTATCTACCTTTAATGCATTGGAAGGAGTGTGATTAATAAAATTAATAGTAGTGAGGATGCATTTACCCCAAAACGAGACTAGGAGATTTGCATGAAAACGTAAACAATGAGCAATATTAAAAAAAAGCTAATGTTTACGTTCAGTTACTTTATTCTGTTGAGGGGTATCGGTATAAGTAAGTTCATGAATAATGCCCTGTGAATGAAAAAAATTTTGAATATAGAAAAAGGTGAATTTCGAACCTTTATAGTACGAACATGGCCAATTTTAGTGTCATGATGGGTATAAACCATATTAAAAAAACGTTTGAGATAAGTTAAGGTATTTGATTTATGCCTCATTAAGTAAACCCATGTAAGAAGAGAAAATACATCAATAGTCATCAAAAAATAATGACTACCATCATTAGAAGGAAACTTTATCTACCCCAAATATTTACATAGATGCGGTTAAAAATAAAAGAGCTCATAATTTGTAAAGAAGTAAAACTAAGTCTGGAGACTTATTGGGTAAAGTAATAAATTTTGGAAAGTCTAATTTAGAAGGGTGACCTAACCTCTAAAGTCAGAGATCAAAGGAGGTGGAGGCCTGGAAATTTGCAATAGTAGGGTTAGGTAAGAAAAAATAGAGCCCATCACTACACTTAGCCACTCCAATCAGCATTCCCATAATACTGTCTTAAAATACACAAGAAAGAGAGGAAAAAATAACAGTTAGATTGATATCATGAACTAGTTGGATAACATAAAGCAAATTATATTTAAATATAGGATGTAAAGAATATTGTGCAAAATTAAATCAAGAGAAAGAATAAAAGAGGCAACTGCTCGAACAAGAATTGGATCACCAGTAACAACATTTACAAATTTAGGTAAATTTCCTCCAAACTTAGCATATGTAGTAATTAGTAGACAACACGACATGTGTTGCGAAGCATCTGTGTCAACTATTCAACAATTATAAGAAGTCACAGTGAAAAAGGTTATACCGGCAAAGTGAGCCTTAGGGGCAATAGTCGTGGTGTAAGAATCTGTAGCGGATCCACTTGCTTGTAAAGAAGTACCAATATTATTTCTAGTAGTGGTACGTCTTTCCATACAACATGCAATATCATCAAGAGTTTGGCTAGGCCCTATAGACCTCTCAGGATACCTATTAAGAACAAAGCATATAGATTTTATGTTCCCAAAACCATTACATACCTCACATCGGTTGTCATTAGTATGCACGGAAATAGCATCAGTGGGACCCTATCTACCTGAGCTTTCTCCACTAGATGTGAGAGGCGATGCCCAAGCCGTGGGCCTGCCAGCTGAGCTACAAGTAGTCGCGAGTTGGTGTTGTAATCTACTATTGACACACGGCGGTGGTTGTCCATCCGGCTTGCCAAATTGCTTTGGCCGGCGATGAGCGCCATATTATCTGGCATTTTGGAATATACTTTTGACAACTAAGGTAAAAGATCATCAGCCAAAATAACACTAGGAATATTTTAAAAGGAATCGTTATGATCAACTAAAAAATAGAATACCTTATGAGTATAATCGTTTTTTGCCCATGACCCATATGTGGATTCATCAGTTGAATCCAATAAGGATAACTCCTCCCATAATGCAGTAAGTATTATATAATACTACATCACCAGTTTGTGTACCCTACTGTAATTACACAATATCTAATTCAACTTGATAAATAACAGTATTGTTATTCTGCATGAATTGATCACTCAACACATTCTATAATGCAATAGCAGTATTAGTGTAATTTAAACTAGGAGTTAGAGTGGAATCATAGGAATTAAAGTGGAGTCAATATAGTTTAGCAACCACAATAAGATTATATCACTGCATTAATCCCATAACAACCCCCAATTCTTCATCATCACTTGAGTGGGGAATCGTGCCCGCCACAAAACCATATTTATTTTTGGCATTAAAAACACGCCTCATACTCTTAGACTAAATATTACAATGATCATCATTACAAGTGATAGTAATAAGGATTAGGTTAGGTCCCTCAGCGGGATGTAAGTAATAGGGGCTCGAGGGATTAGTCTTATGATTGATAGCGGGGGAAGAAGGTAGACCTGGATATGACCGCTCCGGTTTTGGTAGCGTTAGTTAGTAGTAGTGGCGGGGTTAGCCATGTAATCGGGCCTGGGTGTACTAGTGGTTTAAGGTGGTCCGACAGGAGTTTAACGGTAGTAAATAGTAGTTTTCATTTTAGGGTTTATTTTATCAAGCCTCAAGATGGAGGCTCTTATACCATCTTAAGAAAGATAATAAAGAGGCAAAATAATATTATTGAGGTTATGAACAATGAGTACACAATGGGTTTATATATAACTATACAAGAGGAATAATAAGCCAATATTAATTACATAGTAAGTATAAATATTATACATTTTAACATCATCATCATCATCCAAGCCTTGAAAATCTCAATAGATTGGGATAGGCTAAATGGAACAAAATAAGACATCACGTCGTTGACGTGAATTTTTCGACGCTACTCATTCCTATCAAAGCCATTTTCTCTTCCAACATTGTAATATGCATGTTCTTTTGTAATATTTGTGTCCATGTAATTAGAGGTCTACCTCTGCCCTTTTTGTCTGTTCTCACTCCAATGTTCTTGCACTTTCTAACTGGTACACTCATTGGTCTCATTCTTATATGTCCAAACCATCTTAAACGGTTCTCTGTCATCTCATCTTCAACAGGTGCTACTCCTAACCTAGCCTAAATCTCTTCATTTCTAATCCTATCCTGTCTAGTCTTACTACACATCCACCGCAATATACACATCTCAACTATACCCATCTTGTGTTCATCTTATTTTTTAGTAGTTCAATACTCACTTTCATACAATAAAGCTGGTTGTATTGCAGTCCTATAAAATTTTCTTTCAACCGTTGCGATATGTTACGGTCACATACAACTCCAGATGTACTTCTCTACTTCATCCATGCTACTTAGGTTTTGTGTTTGACATCTCTTTCTATACCACTGTTGTTGTGAAGAACTAATCTTAAATATCGAAAATGATCAGTCTTTGATACCATCCCTCCAGTTAAATTAACTACAATTGGATCCTCTATCTGTTGTCCACTGAAATAACACTCCATATATTTAATTTTTGACCTACTTAGCTTAAAACTATGAGATTTTAAAGTATGTCTCCACAATTCAAATTTATCATTTATACCCGCTCTAATTTTGTCAACCAAAACTGTATCATTATCAAATAATATACACCACGAAACTTCGGTTTGGATGTGTCTTGACAGCTCGTCCATAACTATTATGTACAAGAAAGGGCTTAGTGTTGAGCCTTGATGCAATCTTATTGTAATAGAAAAATTGGACGACAAGCCACCATATATTTTGACATTGGTAATTGCACTCTCATACATATCCTTGATAATATTTATATATTTAAGGAAAACCAATTTCTTTGTTAAATTTTACCAAAATACCTCTCTCGGAACTATATCATAAGCCTTCTCCAAATCAATAAAGATCATATATAGGTCTTTCTTTCCTGCTCTATATCTCTTCATCAGTTGTCGCAATAAATAAATTGCCTCGATAGTCGATCTCCCAGAAATAAACCCAAACCAATTTTCCGAAATTATAGTATATTGCCATAACCTATACTCAATTACTCTCTCCTAGAATTTTATGGTATAACTCATGAGTTTTTATACCATGATAATTTGAACAAATTTTTATATCAACCTTATTCTTATATAAAGGTAGTAAAGTACCATTTCTCCATTTATTGGGTATCATCTCATTATGCCAAATTTTATTAAATAGGATTGTTAACCCTTTTATCCTTACATTTCCAAAAATTTTCAAATTTCGATAGGGATGTCAAAATCAAACAAATAAATGATTAGTAAAAGAAAATTGAGCTTGGAACCAAACTCAATTTTAGAGTTGAAATCCAGGGGGATTTTAGAGTTGAAAGTAAGTGGGAGGCTAAAAAGGATCCTGAAGATAACAACTCTGAAAGAGAAGATAATGAGCATCGATAATAGAAAGAGGTGCGCTAAAAATTCAACTAAGAAGAGCAAGGAGGAAGGGAGAGAAAAGGTTGTTATTACAAGTAGATATATATATGAGGGTTGATATTAAAGTTGATAGATAGATGGAGCAAAAAGGGATGAATAATGATGCTAATTTTAGAGTGAAGCAATTTGTCGCTGATTTAGTAATCGTTTCAGAATAAGACATTAGAGTGTACAGACAACAAGGGAATGTTATTCCAATTAGTAGAAAGAATATTGTGCATTCCTTCTAATACAGAAAATATGCTCTTTATGTTGAGGATGAGTGTATTTGTTTTTCAGGAATTGATTGCGGAGATCATCGGGATCATGAAATAGTATTCAACAAAGTTTAATTTTAAGAACATGATCCCAAGGTCACCTTGAGATACTGTTGACAAACTTTATGCTAATTAACTAAAAATTGATATCCTAAGTCGAGGCTAGAATTCCAAAAAAAAAAAAAAAAAACTTTTTCTTTTCATCAACATGGAGAGAGTTTATATTAGCATGCTTAGATGAAAAATATGTATTCTCAAATGCAGGTGATATAAAGAAACTTTAATACCGTGGTTGGAGATATATAAAAAAAATATATTAATTATTTTTTGAAAGCTGTAATGTAACATGTTACACTAAATTTCAATATGCTGCAATCACTTTGTTTTATTTTTTTTCCTTACGAAAACAAACTTACGACATGTTTGGTAGAAGGATCCTTAGCCAAAAACATGAAAGAAAAAAAAAGTTATTCTTACATTTAATAATTTTGGAGATTTTTTTATCTTTCTATTGCTTTTGCTCCTAATTAAATCATACACCAAATAAAATGTTACACTTTAAAGTATCGATTGAGATTTATAAAAGGGTATTACTGTAAGGACCTAGAATTCTAATGGACTGAGAATTCTAATATGCCAAAACAAGATCAGTAGACTGATCTACAACAATCGACTGATGTACAAAATCAGTTGATTAATGACTGATATGGTAGAACACAACTCATATATTATGTCACTTGTCTAAGCCATTATACACAAATATAACAACTAAAATTCCACGAAAAATGGCTCATTTTACCACAACAACTCAAACCTTTCTTATAAAGAGAGATAGATAAGAGAGTAAGGGAATTGGACAAGGTTTTAGTCAAATCAAATCCTTTCCGAGCTACCCGAAGGCTACATTGTGACCTTCGAGACACTCTTAGGTGAGTTCTTTCTCTCTATTCTGATTAAATTTTGGTACAATATCGGTTTAAACCCACATGCAAGTGTCATAGATTTCCAATTACCGACTTTTAATAACTATTGTTTTGTTTTGACGTAGTTTCCCCCACAAAAATCATGCCTTTTGACCAAGGAACCCAGAGGATGGACAAAAAGGGCCAAAAATATCGAAGACTTGACATGTATACTAGAAATAAGAGAGGTAAGGCTTGATATTTCTTAGAATTTTCTGAGATAGAGCAAATATATCGACTGTTTTGCACTATTAGTTGACAAATTTTACCAGATAGTTGCGAAAAAACTCCATTGCATGTATATAATTTTTAGTTTTAAACTAATCTCAACCACAAAACCTCGAAAAATTGAATACAACGCCATAATAGCAACCATGCATACAAGCTAAGTCATCTTTTAACTCTCCCTTTTGAAGAAAGAAAAGGTACAAATAGTGTTGAATTAAAAGGCATAAGAGCTTCCTCTAGCACAACTGATATATTGTTACATCAATAATATCATAATATTATCGTAGCATTTTTGTAGAATTAAAAATGTAATATCAACATTATTATCATCGTATAACTCATAGCATTGATATATTGTTACACCCATTATATTATGACATTTCATAGTCAATGAAATCGTAGTCGAGTATATTCATGATATTCGTAGACTTTTCATGCTTAATTCATAAAATAACATAGCTGTATCTATTCGTGAAAATTTTTTAGTTTCGGAGGATTAAAAAGGTTATACTTATCGTAGTAATAAAAAGCATTGTCGTTTGTGGAATTGAAAGCTATGAATGTCATGAATTCGTTGTATCGCTGTTGTTTGTTATAAAATACTATAACATTGGCACAAATAGGAAATTAAGTCATTTTCTATTTCTTTTTAGGACGCCAGTATCGCCTTTTTCTGAAAAAAGGAAAACTCATGGATTTTACCCATCGGAGATCGTAGATAAGCTTGGGAACATACACCTTCGCCGTGAGAATTGGAAAACCTACACAGGAAGAAACCTTCGATTAATCTAGGTATTAGAGCATCTTAAATTTGGGTTTATGATTCATGTCGCACTAGAGATTTCGATTATAGGTGGGGATTTATAGTTCGCCCCAAAACCTTCATAGAGATACTAGTCCCACTTTTGACTTGAGTCGTAGTTGTAATTTGTAGTATTCGTCGGTAGTATGTATTCATTCCTCATATAAAAGCATCTACATGTTTACATTCATATCACTCGTAATTCTTTCATGATTACATTCATAATTATTCGTTGATGGTATGATCATTATCTTATTACCTAAGTATGTACATATTTATCGAGACCTCATAGTCTCATACTTAAGTTGTTGATTAGTCATCTAACCCGTATTATTTTTCTTCTTTTCGTATATCGTATATGAAACTATTTTATAGGCTTGGAGGCTGGATATGATCATGCTTAGGCATGGACTCGACGATGGTAGTTTTAATTATTTTATAGTCATAGCCTCATATGTACATATATATTTTGTTATTTTGAGGTTGTAGACGGTTTGTCTATATATATTTATTTTTATAAAGCATGTAACTTGAATTTTTTTTTTTTGTAGTGTTGACGCTAACCTTCCTATTTTTTTTTTCGGCAATATATATTATTTAATCTACATGTGGACTGCAATTGACATTTTTGAATGTTGTAGCTACTATTAGACTCGTATATATTCAGACTTTAATATTTGTCGGACTTGCGGGAATATGGATAGTCGTGTTGTTTCTACTTTCATTTTCAATTATTGTTATTTGTAGTTTTTTAGTTTTTTTTTGTCAATACCTCACGCTCCTAAATTTTTTATGAAAAAATTCGTGGCATGATATGAAATCTCAATCACACTTAATAATAAAACCAAAGGATAACCTAAGCACATAAACCATCATTAAAAAACCAACTTATATGAGATGTTTGTCAGCACTTTATTAGTCCATGACATGGCCAATGGTCCAGATCAACCACTTAGGGCACAAAACCATGATCTAAAGGACAAGATTTGTGACGAAGATCTCTTTAAATTACAATGGGAAAACGAAGTTATAGTGTCATTATCACTGGTGGCGGACCAAGGGGGCGGGGGCACGGCCCCAATCTCAGAAGTTTTAAAAAAATTATTTGTAAAATTGAAAAATTTTATGACACTCCTTCACATGGCCACCCCCTGAAATAAAAAATTAGTCATTCTATATATAATATCTAAGCTTGATCCACCACGAATTATCACTATTATATTTCAGCTTTTCTACGCATATTATATAGAAATAACTCAGCATGGTTAAAAATAGCTTGGATCCACCTCAGAAGCACAACCCTTGAATGCATAAGTAAACAACGGACCTAGGAAAGGCTGCCCGGCATGAAGTTGGCCCCGCAAATCTCAACCGTTTATTTTAAATCAAAGAATGAGATTAAATAAAATATTTTTTTTAAATTTTGTACTGACCTGTTCATCTAATTTGAACTACTTACTCATAATCCAACTATACATAATTATTTACCAGGACTGCCAAGCACCCTCGCCAAACAACCTCCCTAGCTTTGTAAAAATATTTCACATACTTGCTTGGATCTCGATTCAGTTCCCCAAGTCCTATTTCCATCGTGTTTGCAAATTTTTTTTTCACGAACTAACATATATGATAATTAGTATTTTATGATGATCAGTACAACATACAAAAAGATATGCTTGGATCAATTTTTTGGAGGTGGGATGCTCTCTTAATTGTCTACTCCAATGATATTTTGGTCATCATGTCACCCTGCAATGCGGTGGGCCCCTGCATTGCAGAATGATCCGATTAAAATAATTCCCCTTAATTCCAATTTTTTTACATATAGTATCTAGTATACTGAAAAAGTCATATTATTTTCCATGTCCAAATAAAATTGGAAGGATACCGCATCGGGCTTCATAAATTACATAGTCTTACCATTATATTAAAAAGAACAAAAAAACCATGTTTTATGGAAACAAGACGGTACTGAATTGGACCAATCCTCACATACCGATACGTGTGTATTTTAAAGCATAAAGCGCCTCTCCAAATAATCTAAACATTAATATGATATATGTCCTCGATTCACGTTTCACCTCTATCTAAATAAAAAATAATTTGCACTTACCTACATAAACTACGTCACAAGCCAAGATGGTTGCTGAAGATAATAAACATCAATATGAGTCATTATAATTTCATTTCAGAGTGCACATCCCCGCTAGAGAATGCACAGGGGTTACTTGGTCAATGTTATCTTCTATAATATACATATTAACACATTAAGCATGTTATAAATCTTCCTTGAAAATTGCTTTTTATGATATGGTTATCCACTAATTTTTTTCTGTAAAAGTTGAGAGTCAAATTTGTTTAAAAATTCTGGGTAAACATCTTTGAATAATCTTTGAGCAGCATTATTAGGAAAGATTCTCCGGTACAAGAAAATCTAAATGCCAAAAAAGAAAGATATGAAGGAAGAAGAGGATGTGTCACAATATGAAGAAGAGTGGAATATGCCTTGGTAGATGCTAACACTCCTAACTTTTCTTTACCCAAAAGTAGCTCAATACTAGTACTATTTCTGCTCAAGTCGCCTCACTTTTTCATTGCTCTCAGGACCATAACGAACAATTATACCTACATCTTCCCTTATAAATTCAATGTCTAGGCTTTATCATCTCCTCCTCTTACCATTGAACCATAATAACCCGGAATAATGTGATCACGAGGCTTTGTCTCGTCCGCCACCACTGTCAGTGACAGTAATTCGCCGACAGTGGTGGGATTGCCCGTGCTAATTTCCACTGATTGTAGAAGTTAACGATGGTATGCTTGGTGCACGGTGGGTTTTTATTGGCTTCATGTTCTTCCCATCTTTTTGAAAAAGATGTCTTTTTTTAAGGCGGATTTTTATAGGGCAACTTCGATCCTTTGGCATTTCACCTCTACTGGGGTCTATTTATCAATAATTTTGAGCTCGAGGAAAGCTCTACATGGGCAAGTCATGTAATTATGAACCTCTTCTTGTGTCTTTTTTGTTTTTGTGAACTTGATAGGCTTGTATAAATAAATGCAAAGTGACTTTGCATATGTATGCCTTTATCTAGTTGTATCATCAATCATTTTGGATTTCATATGGTTTTACTTTACCGACTCTTTTTAAAGAGGGGTAAATGCAGATTTTACTCCTGATTTAAGATGACTTCGCAATGATCCGAGGACAGTGTTTTATCCGAGATTAGCAGAAGTTCCCCTTAAATAGTAGGCTTGAGTTGTACAAATTACTAGTATATGTTATGAGGTCTGTCATTTCATCCGTGAATTAATGCAAATGATCCAAGCTGTTTATGAACAAACCCGGGCTCGAACTTAGGCTCAGCTTGTTAAGAACTCGGTTCGGGCTAGTTCATTTACTAAATGAGTTGAGTCTAAACAACAAAATAAGACTGTTAGATAAACGAGTTGAATTTGAATAACCTCCCACTCTTCGATTTATTAAGGGCTCGAGCTCATCTGATTCATATATTTGTATACATATATTTTGTATTATAAGTGTTAGTTTACATATATAAACACATATAGTTCACTTGAGAAAAACTTATCATATAACCTGAATGATGCATTATTTTAATAATTTTACCCATTCAAATTCTTATGATTGAGTTCAAAAAATTATACAATATCGTAATTATTTGATATATTCAATAGTATATGGTTATTATTTGGCAATTCTATAAGATATTTAATATGATAATATTTATTTTAATATTTAATCAATAAATAATAAGTAATATCAATCGATCTAAAAGAACTAACATGCTCATAAACAAGTTCAGGCTTGTATGAGCTGAGCCTGAACAAAAAATTAGGGCTCATTTAGTAAACGAGCAGAGCTTTAACACATTATCTAAGGAAATGAATCAAGCTTGAACAAACCAGGGCTCAGCCCTACTCGACTTGTTTGCAACCCTAGTTACACTACTTAAAAAGGACAAAAATGTTGTTCTTTTCGAAATTTTGGGTTATTTCGGTTGAAACTGAAACCATAGAGTCCAAGTAGAATCTTTGTTGAAACGTCGTGACCACATATGTATTTAACAGTGGAAATACGATAAGGCAAATTATCATTTACACTCCTCGTGTTTGTTTCATTGTGAATTTAGCCCTGCTTAGTTTCATTCTTTTCAAATGCGACCATACTATTCTAAGGGTGAAACCCTTTTTCCCCGGAGCTGCAACGAACCAGTCTATTTTTGCTCTGTTCGTTCCTTAACGAGCCTATTTGTGCTCAATATTGACTCATTTGTAAACAAACAAGTCTGAGTTGATCACATCACTAGCATAAATCAAGCCAAAGCACGCGCATAACCTTTTTTTCCTGTATATAATTATTGTCCAAATGACATAAGATAGCATGAGAAGCAGTACTAAGATGATGACTTGATACTTTTGATGACAAGGCACGGAAACATTAAGGTAGCACACGCCCTTCATTTGAACCGGGACTCGAAATGTATGGTTGGACACGTACAATTATGGATTTGGACTCTTCGTTTCTTGCATGGAGGTTATTCTTATTACCCTTCGATAAAGACAACCTTATAATTTTCTGTTATAGATGTATGCAACGTGATAAAATTTAACTAGTAAATTTAACATAAGAAGATGATTAAAGTATTCCTATGAACTCCAATTGCATAATCATTTGAGCTACGGCTACTTCTGGTTCAGACATATAATACATCGCTAAAATATATATACGTGATGCAAGTGGCTTTTTATTTAGAATAAAAGTTTATATTCATCGTACATATACGAATTGGTATATATGTGATGTGTAGATATATAATACATAAACTTATTTTGTAGTTTTTAGTTGGCTCTATATGCATAATGCACATGTTTTATGCATTTACAATACTATTTGTGTATCAATTCGTATACCAAACATAATTATTGTATTTATTTTTAGTGACACTACGTCATACTTCTTATTATCCGGATGATTAAGAAATTAATTAGCACTTATTGTATTGAGTAGAATGATGTTCAATACAACTATTGTTTACCAATGAATCATGTTCATTGAAGGGATGAGGGCTAGAAAGAAAAATGACAACCGAGAACTGAGAATCAAAAATCAATCCAGAACCGGTCATTGGTTGGGACGGAAAAAATCCACCCCGAATCGGTGTCTACTTGATATGGCATCGATCCGTTTGGAACCGTGATTTTCAAATTAAGCCTGGGATTAACATAATGTAATTTGGAACTGGATAAATCTGGACATAAGCTTGAACTGGTCCGATCCGGATATATGTTTGGACTGGGACCAATTTCATTTATTTCAAATAAATTATTTTATATATATTATACATGCACACCTACATAACAAATATACAAAACATAACCAATATACTTATCCAGCTCATAGGACGTTTGTTTTGGAAATAAACTCTATGAAATTATTTATTTTGTATAGAAACCTATGAAAGTACTTATTTCGTGGATAGGCTATTAGGATCTTTGTTTGAAGAAAAGTACTAATGTGATTCTGTTTTATTCTGTTTTTTACTAAATAGTTCTATATAAAGTTTGTATCTAATTTATATCTATTGACATAATGTTGTGTATAAAGTTTGTAAATAATGACTACATATTGATATAATGATTATATTCTGTTTAACTTTGAAAGTTGATTAGATCAGTCCAGAAAATCTCGAAACATATTCACGGAGCTGAAAATCGAACTAAATCCAATCCGAACCAAACTAAACTGAAATTTTGCGAGTTGGTTCCAGTCATAAAAAGCAAGGACCATTCCAAAATGGATTGATTCGAGAGAGAAACCGATCCGATCCGACCACGTACACCATTAGAAGTAACAATAACTCTTTAGTGTATGGAAAAGGTTATATCTAAATACTCTGTAACAAAATGTTTCATATATTTATTCTCACAAGTTTGTCATTCATTTTGTTTATTTGTAATAAAAGTTACCATAATCAAGATAGTAAATTAAATTTGCGTAATTTTGTTAAAAGATAACCCTGTATATTTAAAAATTTGGATTGAAATAAAACTTAAGTAATTTAAAATAAAAATATAAAAAATTAAAGAATTATAATTTATAATTTGTTCACATATTTACAAAACTTAAGAAAATATTTAAATATTATATTAATTCTCAAAAGTATAAATTAGTATTACGAATTTACGGAGGTATCTCGAAATTTTTATAGGATACATACTTAAAATCTTGACAAACGATAATTATAAAATTTCTATATTTTTGTTAAAATTTCCTTACAATAATTTCTTAAATTTTACTTTTATATTAACAATATATAATATTTTATTTAACAATAAATTTGTCAGCCATGTTCGACACTGCGTGCATTTGCTAGTATTATAGTAAAAAATACATGCAAAATTCCTTGTGTTATTTTCGTCTGTTTATAAAAGTTTCAGCTAACTTTCGGTTAAGACGAGCTATTCCAACTACCTCTCAAGGAAAAGAGGGAAGTGTCTGACTGTAGAGAGAGGGAGAGAGGGAGAGAGGAGAGAGAGTGGACTGCTTGTTGAGCCGAGAGCCTAATGGGACACTCTTGCCCTAATCTCTTCCTTGTAGCTAAAACACCCACCAGCTGTTGGATAAAATTCCTCAACCAGTCCAACTTTTTTGCTTTGACCTCTAACTCACAATGGAAGCCGAACCGGAGCTCAATACCACTCCCCATGTCACACCGGACCAAGTTCTGGGTTCGTCTGATTCGTCGTCCTCGGTGGCCCGGGATGAAGCAGAAGGGAGTGGCAGCAGAGCGAACCGGCGGCCAGGTGTGTCTTATCGGCTGAACTTTACTGTGTCCAATGGGGAATCGACCTGGGTGAGGGATGACAAGTGGTCTGGCCTAATCGTGCTCTTCGCATTTTGGATTATAGGTTTGTTGAACTTTCTTGATTTGACTTTAACGTTAACGATAAACGTAGAGACGATCGCATCCAAAAACTTTGCAAACACCTAAATAATTACATCATGTACGTCGAACTTTTCCTTAAAAATAGGATTAACGAATAAAATATAGGTTTATACAGTTTCGCTTCATTATTGTTGAATCATTTTCCTTGTTTTTTTATATAAGTTTGTCTATGGTCCGAGTGTACTTAGGATTGTTGTAGTTGCATTTTCATGACTTCACATGTCTGTTGTTTGCTCTCTTTTTGTTGTCGTCAAAATTGGCAATAGTTGAGAATTGAATGTTATACATTGTTACGAGTCTAGCGTATGAGAATTTTGTTGTGTGAGCTTACCTAATTATCCTGATTACGCTTCTGGTTTATTTGTATGTCTCTATTCATTGATGTTATTTGTAATGAGAAATTTTGGGTAGATCTGATATACCTCGTAGACTACTATCAGAACAGGCCAATCTACATCTTTATTTTACTCTAATTATAATTTCATATTTTCACCATGTCTTTGGTTTTCGCATGTTCATTGTCATCGAACCTCTGCAGATGTACTATTTCAATGCTAAACATTGCTCTGAGTTAAGATCTTTAAGTTTTAGTTACCTCCGAAAATTGCCCTTTTTGCCTTTTTCTTTCGGCAATATTTGGAAGATATGGTAGAACAAAATGAGATTATGTTTAGTTTGGGGGGTGGGGGGTGGGTGTTTGAAGTGAATTAAATATTTGTCATGGAAGTCTTCTAATCTTTACTTCTCCAATTGTTCTCTGTGAGTCATTTTATTCTCCGTTTCTTTGGCAAATTCTAAGTCCAAATATGGTACCTAATTAATCTATTTTCTGACGCTGGCAATTACACACCATTTGCATCATAATTGTTATTATCTAGTGTCAAGTCAAACATTATAAGTTCATGGAATGGTTATGTTCAATGTACCTTTTGGTAATTGTCTCAAGCAGTATCCATGACACTGATGTTCGGCTTTTACGGACCTATCAACTTACCATTGGGCCCAAATTGCTCGCGATTGATACAAGTAAACCCATTCTTTGTGCAGTCTATCAAGGTTGATTCTGCGTGTTCTCATATTTTCTGCTTTGTAATTTTTTGCTTATTTTTCAATGTAATAATCTTTTTCGGCTTCTGATTAGGCACAAGAAATGGAAGAGTCAAGGCATGGGGTAATGCTATATGGGTTCTATGAGATACCTCCTCTGGATATTGAAGTTAACTGGTCTGAAATACATAACACATTTGTGTCCTCTGATCATGAGAAGGCAAAATATTCTCAAACTCGTTCTTTTCTATCTTCCCGGCCAAGCTAGGGCACTCGTTTTGATGAACTCTTGTTCAATTTTCTTAGTTATATTACCTTACCTAAAAGTTTCTCTTTGGCGTTGTAGAACTGGAAGTATTTCCTTCATGAAGGGGCAAGTGTGAATATCTCATACAGTGTTAAATCCCCAAGTTCTGTCCCTTTGTCCCTTATAATAGCTCAAGGTCCGTTCAACATGCTCAATGAGAAATTGGGAACAGTTTTTAATGCTATGGATTTTTAGGATGGCAGCTTAACAATCTAAGTCTAGGTCCTTCAGAATTCTCAAATAATGAAACACTAGAATATATGCATCTTAAACATTTTTCCTTCGGGACATATTTGCAGGTAGAGAAAGCTTTCTTGAATGGATCGAGGACCCTTCATATCCTAATACGACCTTATCTTGGAACATTATTCTGGGTAATAAGAGTGATATTTTCATATACATAATCATATAAAAGAAATTTTCTTGGGAGGTCTGAGTTGATGATTTTTTTCTAATTTCCTTCACAGGAAATGGTATCATCCACCAGGAAATTCTCACGTCAAACATGTATTACATTGCAGTGGGAAACTTGAACTCTGGTGATGTGGAGGTACGTCTCAAATAAATTCATGCAATTGGCTTTGTGCCATAAATGTTTGAACAAATTTTTTGTCTTACAAGGGATATTTGATTTTGAAGTTGGTGTCTAAATAATTGTTTTTGTTTCAAACATAAATTGGTAACCATCTCCGGCATTTTTTTTATGAATTTAAAAGTATTTTTTTTCTATTCCTTAACCCGTCCCTTCACTTCCAAAAGATCTCCTACGAAAAAGCTAGGGCACAATTAGAATTTCGAGTTGTAGCGAGCCTTTGTTACTTGTCAGAGACCAATGTGGTGTTATCAAGGCTCAAGCATAAATCAGTGTACTAATAAAAAAAAGCTCGTCCATCATAGTGTTACAAATTGTTGCAAAGGTACAACTTTCTTTATGAGATATCAGTAAAGTTCTTTTGTATCTCTTGTCAGCTTGTTGCTGTTTGATATGAATAAATCAAAATCATGTTTTCTGTTTGATACGATTAATTCAAAGCGAACGAAACTACATTGTTTTTTACATGTATTCCAAGTCAAAATTATTGTTCACCTTTTCTTAATGAAGATATCATGTATTTCTACTTATATTGGTGTAATTCTGATTTTATTTGTTCAATGCTGTTCGGTCTCCAGGTTCAACTTAACTTTACTATGACAGATTTTCACTATGACACATCCAATGCATATTACAAATGCTCTCCAAGTCATCGTTTGTGTAGCTTGAAGCTCTATCTCCAAAGGGCAAATGCTGCTGTACTGACATCTCCTGGTATATCACAGGTAAGAAGTTCATCACATCTCAAGTTAATCTTAAAGATGGGCCAATTCTGTAGATTATTTTTTCCCTGTAAGGATTGAATGATGTTTATTACAAGGAGTCGTATAAAAGTAGATGGTAAACAATTTTTCGATAAAAATATTTCCATCTTGAACCCATGATGTGTTAAATCTCAAAGAAGGATCCGTTATCCATTCTCCTACATTAAACACTCAATCGAGTCTCTACCAGAAACACTTCAATGTATGAATGAGAAAAGATTTTTTGCTATTCTCAGGATGTGCCTTATGATGAGTGGTACGTAAAGCTATCTCATGGACCACGTTGGATTGCCTATTTCGCTGTATCTGGTAACACTTCTCCTTGCATGTCAATTAGCTGTGAAATCCTATTGGCTTTTAACATATATTTATATTCTTGTTTATAGGTGCTGGTTCTGCAGTCTTATTTTTAGCCTTCAATCTCATAAATACACTCCAAACAACTACAGCCCACCAAACAGACGAGATGGAATCTGAAAGAAGACCATTGCTGTCGCGTAAAGAAGATGACCTGTCAAGTTGTGGTTCGTCTTACGATTCTGTCTCACAGGATGAGGGAGAGTTGGAAGAGTGGATGGCAGGGGCTTCCTTTGATGGAAAGCTACCAAACAATAGGGAAAGTGATCAAAGTCTTAGGCGTCTTTGTGCGATATGCTTTGATGCCCCGAGAGACTGCTTTTTCCTGCCTTGTGGCCACTGCGCTGTTTGCTTTACATGTGGAACGAGGTTTGTGTTTTCCCTGTTACACGATTCAAATTTTTTTTAAAAGCGTGTGGTTCTTAGATATTCCCCAGAAGTAAGTTAACAAGTTCCAATATTAAGTTATAACTATTCTAGCTGTTGCCATGTTTAGGAAACTTGTTACCATGTCCATCTAGTAAAACATGGCAAGCAATGAGAGTATTACATTCAAATTTCAAACTAATTAAGAAGTGCTTCATTGCTGTAGCCTATAAAGGCAATCGTTAGCATCGCTAATTTGTTGTGTCAATTTATCTGATTTTGCTGCGTATGTTGAAAAATGCTTATAATGAAAACAATCTCTTGAAAACCTTTCCAAGGAATCAAAGCCCTGTTGTTACTAATTAAATGGTCCGAGATTTATAATAGACTTGATTTCACCAACTCTGCAGGATTATGGAAGAGGCTGGTACTTGTCCCATTTGTCGTAGGACAATGAAGAAAGTGAGGAAGATTTTTGCAGTTTAATCGC
>MKEJ01065448.1:0-11026 GCA_001753735.1 Embelia ribes
AACTCCATTGAATATTGCATTAAGAGCTTGATAATTATTATATGCTAGTTTATCTTCCTCTGCAATCCAAGTTTCTTCTTATTTTAATGTCTTTTTATCTTCATCTCCAAAACTATTAGGATGTATCCATCCTGTCAAAACAACCCTCCAAACCTTCTCATCAATGGCCTTTATAAAAGCCCTTATTCTAGCATTCCAATAAGAACAATTTGTTCCATTAAGCAAAGGAGGTCTTGACACATAACTACCTTCCTTTAAAAAATCCATGTTTCACAATTCAAACCTATCCCAAAATCTCCACAAAATAAGTATTTGTGGCATGCTCTGATACCGCTTGAAATGTTTAATATACTATTGTTTCATAATTTGTTACAACACATTTTGCAGCAATGGTTAATAGAGTTTATTTTATATTGCTTGTAATGAAACTATGATTCATGAAAAATAGATAAATGAATACAAAGAATTTTTTACGTAGTTCAGCCAGTACTTACGTCTACGAGGCCATGCCAGTCAGTAAATAATTCACTAAGTTAAAGATCGCAGATTATATCCACTAATAGATCTTACACAACCAAAGACTTTCTCTCACAATTGTAGCTATAGTGATGAATCTATTTAATGAAAGTTTAACAAGTACCACTTGACTTTATATTACTTATAACAATTACAAGATATAAGATAATGATCTCAACAGGTAGACATAATAAAAGACTTACAAAATAAGCATGTTACAGAGATTGTTGCAATATTTCTTAGAACATGAACTACCCAGTATATCAGTGATATTTTGGGGATGAAAAAAGGGCACAACAATAGGTCCATATTCTACTATTTAAACACCCCAACACATCCTCTTGAATTAATGTTCAAATATCACCATAGTCAATAGCAGAATCATATACTGATCATACTTGCTATGAACTTATAAAATAAATAAGAAATTTACCAAAACTAAGAAGCATAAGATGATATGCTTTCAAAACTTATTCAAGCACAACTTGCACTAGCAATAATACTCAGATTATATGACCTAAAAAATCCATAGATATATTCCACATAACCAGTATCCAAAAATGTCAATATACACGTACCAATATGCACGTGATCTTAACATTTTATTTTACATATATACATGTTAGATTGTGTAAAATAGATCAAGAGAAAAGGTGAAAAGGAGAGGAGAAAAAAGGTAATACTAGAGAGAAATAGGGATTTTAGGGCAATAGAAGAAATTTAGAAATTCTTGAATATGTGAGATAAAAAAAAGGGGGGGAGAGGAAAGAGAAATTTTTTTAACTATTGATAAGTGTTTAGGTGAATTTTACTTGTAAAGTTCTCTAATATATAAAGTAGGTTATAGTTTAGTTATTATATATATTTCATGTTTTTCCCTCACCTTTTCAAAAGATTTTTGTAGAATTGTACTATAAAAGAGAATTTAGCAATTCTGATGTTGATTTTCTAAATTAGAGATATTTGTTTCCGAGCATAACATATAGAGACATAGTACATCGTCTCAAAATATTGGGAACGAAGGATAACATCATTTGGGGCCTAACCGCCTAACATCATATCATAATTTTTCAACCAAATTGAGTTATCAGTTGGCCAAAAACTAGTGTAGAACAAGTAACAGAATCAGTTAAAGATGTTGTATCCTGTGGTAAGAAGGATAGAGAAAAGCACGTTTGGAAAAAAAATATTGGGTTCAATAAACCACAAGGTGAGAAATTTTCATGGAGAACTTTGATTGGAGCATTGGCATTGAACAAATATCTGGTTAGTAAGAAGCACTTGATAGAATCGATGTGTATGGTATGTAGAGAAGAGGAAGAGACAATCACTTATAGGTATCACAGATGCAAGAGAAGTAAAGTAGTTTGGAAATTGTAAATAGCCCTTACTAATGGGATTCTTGGCATACATTCACGTCTTTTTCTCATTTTATTTATGATTAAATTACCTATATTCATTGTTCTACATTATTTGTTCGAATTTTTGACTTTGTAGCTTTTTGACGCAAATCGAGCCCAAACGTGATGAAAAGTCTTGAGTGATCAAAGGTAGATTTCAAAGAATAGAGACTAAGTAGAGAGATGTGCCAAAGTAGTGAAGACAAGGCTAAGAGTTGATTAAGAAAAGTATAGAGAAGAAGAAGTACATGAAAAATTGGCTAAGCCATTAAGTGTGAAAAACTGTCGACATGCAGGTTTGAACTTTCAAACAATCCAGCCTGACCGTTTGAATGGTCCATGTTAATTAGGCAAGGCTTCTTAGTTGCCTTGGGTCACGGGCTAAGCTCATTAAGAGCATTTTAGACAATTTTAGATATAAATATGGCAGATAAATTGCCACAATGTAAATACTATAAAAGGCTATTATTTCTCATTTGTATAAACCTTCTTTTTTTTCTTTTTCTTTCTTTTTTTTTTTTTTATCTCCCTATGGAATGAGAACCCTAGTTTTCCCAGTGGCCTACTCGTACATGTTAGGAAAATTTGTTTCTCGCTCTAAATATTTAATTCTGGTTAGGTGCTTATTTCTGTTATCTAGTGTTTTAGTTGTACCTGTTTCTGGCGCTGGACCAAGAATTTCTAGGTGCCATATTATGTATATATTGCGACTTATGAGTTGGTGTTTTCGTTTGCCCATGTTCTTGTTTGGCTTGCTTTATTTATTTCACGCTTGAGCTCATCTCATTCAATAAACAAATCCAACATCTAGCTCATTCTCAGCTCATTTAATCGGGGAGTTGATGGTATGGAGGTTGGATAGTATGAATGGAAAATGAAAAACAGATTATAAACCAATTACGAGTGTATATGCATTGAGTATCTAAAGTGAAATAATGAAAATTGGAAGTGCTGAAAATGAAACCATAACCAAGATATTACCTTTATAAAATTATTCAAGGGCTCCGTTCAAGAGACCATATGTTTTAACGAGACCGTATGTTTTAACACACTTTTTAACATGTATAACCTAAATCATTGGATCCACATGTGAAGTGATTGGTTATGATCTAACCAATAGATCAATGCATATCTAACTATGTAAATTATAATTTACAAAAAAATAAATAAATAAAATTTGTACGTGTAGAAAATGTCAAAACAAGTCTCTCAAAGTGCTTACAAGTTTTAGAGCTAACTCTGAGCTGTACAAAGCTCAAACCGAACTCATTTAACAAACCTCAACTCATTTGTCAAACTAACAGTCCGAGCCAAGTCTTTAACAAGCTACTTGCAAACGCTTCTTGGACTACTCTGTACATGCATACCCTTACATTGGTAAATTGTTAGCTTTTCATTTTATTTTATTTTATTATTTTTGTGCGTGTGCGGGTGGTGTTTGAGATGTGGGGTTGTGTTTGGGGGCTAACAAATTGTCACATTCTTAGCTGACATTTTGTTTACCTTTTGCATTGATAATAATTACAAATTTATTCCCACAAACATGCCTACACGCTGATGAAACTAGGTGCACCTCATGTCACCAACTCATACATGTGTCCCTCGTGAGTTTAGCATCCTCAGAACACTATAATAGCCAACACTAAACATGGTATCAGATATTGATCCTGTAACACCCAACATTCTAAAACAAAGACTAAAATTGCCACTTGCGCACGTATCAACCTCGGGAATAAGTGAAAACAATATCACAGAAAGGAACCTCGTATTTTCACATTTGGCAACATCCTTAAGACGAATACTTTGCCATCAATCATTATCAACCATAGGATTATAGCATTTCCGTAACTCAGTCAAGGTTCATGTGCCAATCGATCACATGCAGGTATGTATCTTCCAACAATCACCGAGCAATCTGAAAAATGCATAGCGGAGACAAACTTGATTATAGAAATGATCTAAGCCGATCCACCAATAAAAACTAGATAGTTTTTGGAAGTCAGTAGGAGACGAGTAGCAAAGGGCAAAATTAATTAGATTGCTCAGTTTGGAATTTCTCTTCTTTATCTTCCACAAATCAGACAAATAAAATCGCAACTTCTCATCGTTTTCATACCCTATCTCTCATACTAATTCTATCAAATTGTTGCAGTCCAGCAGTGAATATTAGTGTGTCAAGTTATAAAGAAACTTCCAAATTGAAAGGCTACGTGAACGAGCAAGATACATCTTGTTTCTTTTTTAGAAACTGACAGAAAACTCTAATTATCTAAAATTCAAACATCCAGAGGCGAGATCAATTATCCCATTCATAAGAACAAAACCGCACAACTCTTAATAAAGTTGCTGGACACAAATCCGCATCGAAGACTGTAAGTTGGTCTCATTTGAACCTGTCGATTAATTCCAAAACAGAGATGAACAGAAAAGTAGGTCCAGTAACTGAATATCGGGTCAAAAGTAACATAAGTTTACTCATAGAAAAATATTGAGTCACTGATGTTTTGTACCGGACTCTCATATCATATCCTACTTCCATCATCAACTTTCAAGTGTATATTAAGTTCACTTTCCGATTCTTTGATAAACTGAGACCTTCCACGGGTATGGCACATTCAACAACAATGTATATGTGTAGATAAGTCAAAAGTATTTCAAACTCATCAATGCCTATTCAGAAGCACAAATAAAGTTTTAATCAAATAACAAGAAGAAGGATAAAAGAAGCAGATTAGTTTTGGAATGTATGATTAACTATTTGTGTTGTTGCAGGAGACCTCCCACAGGTTACAGACACATCTAAAGAGTAAGTCTAAATGTACAAAAAAAGCCAAAACTATTTCAGACCCCTCAACTAACACCAAGTAGAAAACCCCAACAGTTGTGATCTAATAACAAAGAAGATCAGGAGTGGGTTAGTTTTTGAATATGGTACTGAAGTTAACTTTTTTAATATGTCTACTTCCGCAATTTAAAGGCACATCCATCAAACAAGTCCACATGTGGATCAGCCATAAAATATGTATAAAAAGAAAATCTAGAAAATAGGAGGGCTAGCTTTTGAATGTAGCAATCAAGTTAATTTTCTGAGTTGTAGCAAATTGTGAACTATCAGAGGTTAAAGGCACATCCAACAAGTATACCTGTACATAAACCAAAACTATTACACACCCCAACTATACATGGACGTAAAACAAAACTATTACACACCGCTCAGCAAATAGCAAGCAGAAACCCAATAAAGTTGTAAACTAATCACAACAAAAACAAAAAATGGGTTAAGTTTGTTTCAAGTACCTATTGCCCAGCATCATCTGAAAATCTTGTGTCAAAAGGAGCAGACGAGTGCGACGAACCACTCGCAGCTCCAGAGCCCTGCTGCAGTTCAATCACAAGCCATCTAACGGCTTTGCTCATCTGTTCCAATCGAACGGCACTGATTGGTGGAAGGCCAGAAGAGGGGGGCCCCCCACCTGGCTTCCCAGCTAGAGCCCCAGTAGCTTCATCAACGAGGCACTCTGATCCTATCCTCTGCTTAACAGATTCTACAAACTCCTCGGCTTGATCACACGCCACCCGGAAAAGTTCAAAACGCTGCTTGAAGTTTTCAAGAGCAGCGTCAGTTGCTGTTGTTTTTTGACCACCAGAACTCTCCTTTGCTTCGAGGACAGTAGCAGCTGCCCCAACAAACTCTTGGTAGGCATTGTTTAGTGCATCTACCATGTTGTCCATCTTGCAGGCCCTTGATACATTTAAAAGCTTACACATAAGAGGGGCTCAAAAATTTGCAATAGAGGCTGTTAATGACTTAACATGGAAAAGTTAGAAAGCACTTCTTAATGCATTCTTACATGAATTCGAGTAGGGATCGCAACAGAGGGTATGCACAAAATTTGATCTTCCAGTTTCTATGTAACATCCTCATGTTGTTAACACTCTTTTAGTTACTAGATAGATAGATGGACATCACATGCGTTGCGCATTGCGTTTTTCAAGATACTAAGCGGTGAGTGCATGTGTTGCACATTGTATTTTAATATAAGATTTTATTTTCGAAAAAAAATTAATATTTTTTCGTATATAATGAAAGACATTTTATTCACTCAATTAAACCCCGATGGTAATATTTGTTATTGAAACTTAGTATAAGTTTACTTTTCCCACAACTTCGTGAAAAAAATATATAAACCAGATCTTAGTTACTCATTTGCTATCATAATTCAAATCATATTTTCAATTTCCGTCTAAATGATAAAGAAATCTTATTATAATTCATGAAAAAAACTACTGAATTCAAAAGTGGAAAGTTTAAAAATCAAAGTACTAAAAATTTCAACTATTTTTGCTATAATTTGGATAAATATCCACATAATTAATTGATATGTATCTCATGAATTTAAAATTTTGAAATAATAAACTTGCCATACAATTCCATCAACCTAAACTTCTTGGAAAAATAACTCATTAAATTATGTTATTTTATTAAGAAATATTACTATAAAAGAATTGCTCTAAACATTATTAAATATATGATAAAGAATGAATTAAAATTAAATTAATTAAAAATTATGGTCCCATTTTTCTAAAAATAAATAAATTTATTTGTCCCCTGCATTAAAAATATTTTATTAAACTTCATCCCATACTCCTAAAATACCACTATGCCATTAACCAGTTAAGAAAAGTGTAAACTAACAATTTACATTTTCATACAATCCGTGCAACTTGCGGACTACGTGTTAGTAATAACATAACATATAATGAGCAAAAAAAAAAAAAAAATTCAATCAAGAAAAATTCTAAATATATTAAATTTAGTATAAAAATAATCTCAAACATTTTATCCTATTACAATTGTGAAAGTCAAATCACTACGCTGATGAACTTATATCCTTCTAACAATCCAAATTTGATAATGAAATTGGATCAAGTAATCTATTATACATTCATTTTGAGTGACTTTTTATATATCTTTAAGTTAAACTCTTAATAATGTTTATACTAATTATTGCTTAGTTACACTTGAAATGTGAAAGTTACAAGGGGGTGAGAATTTGAAGAGTTTCAATTAAAGCTAGTTAACTTTGATAATGAAGTTTTAACTTTTTATTTTTTATATTTTTTATGATCATTAAAATTATAGTCCTTATTGTAAACTTAAAGTTATTTACAAATTATGTAAATATATGAAGTGACCAATATATTAATTATTTTGGTGTAAATTAGTCTTTTTATGATGTTTAATGTTTATATTATCTTCCATTTTGAGTATTATAGGATTTTAAATACAAGTAAAAACTATAAAAGGTACTAATATGTCGTTTTTCTTAAACTTTGAGGGGTAAGTTTATCCATTTTTCAAACTCCGAGAACAATTATTGTTGGATGTAAAACTATGGAGACCAAAAAGAATTATTGTTGAAACTACGGGAACCTTTGTCATAATTATCGCTAGCAATATCTTTTAAAACATGATATTTTGATAAATCATAATACATATATTTCGTAATAGTGAGAAGGACATTTTTGAATTGTAAAATAGAGGAAATTTAGAAGGTCTTCATACTTTTAGAATAAAGTTAAATTAGTTTACCTCACTATTATTAATATTATTATTTTAATTTCTAGCTTCTTGTTTTACTTTTTATTATCAATAGGTAAAAGTTAATTTTAACCCTTGGTAAAAAGATAAGATTTTAAAATAAAAGTAAATAAACTTTTTGTCACCTAAGTCAATGTTGTGCAAGTCTTTAAAATCTCTTATTCACTTAATACTTCACACGTTCCCAACAGAACCTTCATATCTATCCATCATAAAGAGTCGCAGTTGGCAAATATGGATGCATTGAGGGAAGAATTAGACTCGCAATGTTTGATGAGTAATAGAGCTCTTTTAACTTCTTCTCACCATTCACCTCATCTATTTAAGTAGAGGTTGAGTTTGACTACTGTAGCTCACTTGTAAATGAATAAAGGAAAGAAGACTAGAAAAATTGGAGTTTCATTGTGGCTTTTGTTCGTCAAAGCTTATGGGACACTAAAGAATCTTGTTTTCAACCAAGAGGATTCAACGAACTGTAGAAAGCTGTGAGATTCCGACAACTCCTTGTGGAGATGGATTGAAACCTTAAAGCAAATATAATTTTGTAATAATTTCCCCTTTGGCTTATCATGGATTAAATTAAGGTACGCGTTAGTTGTTCAATTAATTTCAAATTATGAGTTGTTATCATCAAGATGTTTACATGGAATAAAATATGTTATTTTTGTTGGGAAGGGATGGTTGGCTAAAAAAAGTATTAATATGAATTGTTAAAATTTTTAGCATGAGATTTACATGGCATCACATATGCATTATTATTCGTTACAACAAGGGTAGCGTTCACTATTTCGTGTAGGTGGATGGGTCCTACACAACTATCCCTGTAATGGATGACTTATGGTCATGTAGGTAGATGGGTCCTACACAACTATCCCCGTAATGGATGACTTATGGTACCTTTTGCGCAGATGGATGGGCTTACATAGCCCCTTGAGCTAAGACATGTGCATGAATGCATTGTTATAGAAATATTTGTGCACATACAAGCATTTGCATTTCTTCAATATTTTACTACGGTAATGACATGTTTTCTGCAGGAAATTGAAATTACTACATCGCTGTTGAGCGTTATAACTTAATTATAGTTACTTTGGGTTAGTAGTCCCACTAAGTATTTCTATGAAATATTCATTCCATTGTTTTTATACATTTTTTTTTCAGGAACTCGAGTTAATGATTCAAATCCAAGAGCAGCTGGGATGGGGGGCATTAGGATGGATTTGTTCGCTTTCATTTTAGCTAATGAATAGAGCATCTGTTTTAGAAATTTTTGAATAAGTGTTTATTCACGTTGTCTTTGAACCAATGTTTGTAAAATAAAAAGCAATTTGTTTCATACAACTTCCTAAGTAAGCATTTTCTCACATGATGACAAGTTTTATTTCATTCTACATTGTTTAGAGGAGTTAATTTTAATTTTTAATAATTTAAATTTGTTTAGAAGGCAGGTGTTACATTCCAAACCCATTCCCTTGAAATTATATAATCAATTTCCAAACCTGTTCCCACCCAAACGTGTCAAAGCAGCCAAACCCAACCATAGCTAACCCGTTTAGGCAATAAATAAAAGATTCAACATTATTTTTTCATCTCAAAATGAACTAAATTAAAGATAATTAGAAGATATACGCTAAACATGACCGGTGATTCAATTATCATATATCTTCCGAAATACATTCTAAAAATGATATCAAGCGCTTTCTAACAAAATTTAAACTTTTCAATAATTATATGTTTTAGGTTATGTAAGTTACATACATGGAATATATCATAAACTAGTGTTCTATAGGTCCCGCACGTACCCTGTAGGGTAATTTTTTAAATCCCAATCCCGTTACAAGGCCTACAAGGTAGTTAGTTTTAATACTATCCTATAGGGTATTTTAAACTGGACCCATAAGGTTTTGGCTGGGTTTGTGTACCTGCTTCTATCATACCCATTGTCATCCTTAAATATGAGATGGACGAATCTAATGCCAAAACATAAGAGGTAAACTCTCATAATAACGTTTGAGCACGGAAGAGAGCTACAAGAACGAAGACAAGCAAGGAGCAAGCAAATAAGAGAGATCCATGAACAAGTTACTAACAGTTTGGTTCTATCTATGCAGCTTCAATTGATACCGAGAATCTAAATACTTTAATCTACCGTATTTATAAGGATGTTATTTGCAGTTTGGTTCTATCATTCCACTCTCCTTGACCACTCCTTGTTCTAAATGTAACTAAGCACTATTTGCATCAAAGTTGCAAGATTGGACAGTTTATCTGACATTTCATTTTTCTACCTAATAATAAAAACAATAGATTAAACTTCTGCTGATTAATTGAAAAGATATCCGGGACAAGAAAGTTTTTCTTTTCATTCTTCAGTGCACTCACATCAATGCCCCTAAATGGGTATCTACATTAAATTTTTAGGTACAGAAACTAGGGTAACTCTCCCACTAGTATATCGAAACACAATTCAATTTCGAGTTAATAATAGGGGATCGCTACAACGCAGGGACTAGGGGACTGACCCTAAAATAGAGGCTTGATGCAGCAAACCCCTAATTTTTAAAGAATTGAACAGTATTATACACGCCGGTGTTGGGATCCCGTAAAACATAATCCCTAAAATCTAGTATACATTCTCCACATCCGAGCTTATATTTTAAAGTTTGAAGTGAAGAGACTAAAATTTAGGGGTTTAAAATATTGACCTATGTTTGGTTCAAAATCTCAGACTAAGTATTTACTGAATTGATCCTATTTTTACAACAATGTAGAATTGTGAAATATCAAATTACAAATCCAGAGATAGTAATTAATAGGTTGAAGGGACAGAGAAATTGGATACCTCGTAACCCTAGTCCTCGAGCAAGGTCCAGAGAGAGGGAGAGAGAGAGTTCGTAGCTTGCTTTAATAGTGAAAGTTGATCCCGCCGTCTGAGAGAGAGAGAGAGAGAGAGGGAGAGAGAGAGACGCTGGATAAATTCTTTTACAACATTGCCTTGTTACTGTCTTTTTTTCTTGGGTAAATTACGATTTGCCCCCTTGAGGTTTCTGATTACACCCTAAGGTATTGGGAACTACATTTTCCTTTAAGAATTCAAGTTTGATTTTTATGTAAAAAGGAACATATTACCTTTACATTATTTCCTTATTTTATGAATTTTTAAGCTCATATTTGATAAAATGAAAAAATTACCATCACATTTCTTAGAAAAGTATATTATATTTATATATAATTTATTTTTTGAAAACAAAAAACTAGACAAAGGGTACTATTAAAGGGGAAAATTTGGAATTTTTTGAGTTATTTTAACAAATAATCTAACATTCACTTTGCTCCCGGAAAACATGGGGTAAAGTGAAATGAAAATAGAACCATATGGGGGATAGTGTAAATGCATAGACCTTAGGGGATATTCGGATATTGTCAGAAACAACGTGAGGGCAAAGTGTGATTTACCCTTTTTTCTTCTGATAAGTTACTGTTAATTTTTTTTTCTCTCTCTCTTTCT
>MKEJ01065450.1:0-10152 GCA_001753735.1 Embelia ribes
AAATAGTCTAATATATATATATATATATATATATATTCTGTTTTCAAGAAAATTCCTCAAAAGTTCGGATTTGTTCCTAAAAAAATGAAATTTTGAGAAACGTGCCCACCGAAGTCTTAAATACATAGAAAATTACTTGTATATATTTTTTAAAATCATGTATAATTTTCCAATAAGATGATCTAGCCAAAATATGTTGAATAAACAAGATTATACCTCAATACACCAGAAAATGAAACACAAGGTACTTCCGAGTTTCGCAGATGCATACACGAACCCTGTTTTGTCGAAAACTCGAGCTCCTGAACTCTTATTTATTTTTATTTTTCTCCTTTTCGCCCTATTTTCTCACTTGTTTGGCGATCCTAATCTATATGTGTGTGTGCACCCACCTTGTATTATGTGTGTGTGTATATAAGAAGCCACTATAATAATTCAAGTGGCTTCTTCTTAAAAGGCACTAATTAAAATAAATATTAGACTATATATATATTATAAAATGTATAACAGTGTTCAATATTAAAATAATCAATATTTGTATATTCTAATATTTTAAAATAATAACAACCCCTGGATTGTTATAATGTCATACATGAATCATATGAATATATGTGAAACATGCGAATATAAATCAACATTTACTTATGCTCGTCTATAAACATTAATATAAATAACTCAATAATGGAAATAAACAAGTGGTAATCAAATACATAAACCAACCAATTAATACCTATCGATCAATTACATAAACTCAAGTTTATGTTGTTATTTTGTAGGCTACTTGTACTTAAGAATATGCTAGAAGTCACCCGAAAATCTCTCGTCAAAAAGCCTCAAATTCTCCTTTTTTTTGCCTCCCAATTTGATCTAACAAATGAACACGGATTGGAACAAACCTAGAGAGGAAAACACTCTACTCATCACAAGGAACAAGAATAACAAGTTTGTTTTGATGTACCAACTCGGCATGGAAACCAATGAATAGTGAATGAACTAGACAGGGGTCAAGACTTACCTCAAAATGCTTTCTATACTTCAAGGGCCAAGAATCAACGCTTTATTTTCACATATGAGTTTAGAAACTAGATGAAATCTTTACGAGAAGATTGAAACTTGTAACAACTCCCACAACCTCTCTATCTAACTCACTTTTCCAAAAATGGAAAAATGAGAGACAAAAAGCACTTTAAAAGTTAAAAAGAAGTGCGATCTATGCTGTTTGTTACGTTCGACAATCTTGAGTTGACCATCTGCCAGCTGTCTGGCAGAGGACACTCCCTGGATACAGGGGAAAACACTTAGAAAATATTTTGAGTTTTGGCCAAAAACATATTCCCTGGAACCACTTGTCCGTTGGCTTGTCCGGCGGCTCAAACCATCAGACACTCTATTTTCAACAACTCTAAAATTGTCCTACAACATTTTCTTTTTTCCAAACAAACATCTTATCAACACTTATACATTGTACATGTAAACATCATATGCAATGTTATAATATATAATATGCAACACATTGTATATGTATTATTTAAAGCAAAAACTTAACTGATAATTTCTTGGACGTTGCAAAGTAAATTTTTTTAATATTACACATGAATTAAGAGTATTTATTAAATAACTTCAAATTTGGGCAAATGATATGTATTCACTAAATTATCCATCATGATTTCATTATATTTTTTTCATGCCATTGACATTATCCATTATATTACAATTGGAGAAAAAAAAAAAGTAGTGCACCCCTGATTTTCAAAAACATCAATCAAAAATTAACAAAAGAATTATTTGAAAAGACATTTAATTAATAAGGAACTAAGTGCATGTATAATATTTTTTATGGCCACTTTATACCATCATTAACTTAAATTCCAACCTTTCCTCCCCCACCACAACACAAATAGAATATTAAGATAAATTCTTTAAATCATAACTTATAATGTTAATATAATTTTATTTTATTTCAATTCATATAGAAATTAAAGCACAAATTATATAGAAACTAATATCTTAAGATTAAATTTAGATTATTGAATATTACTTGAAATTAAATCAAAAATATTTTGGATATAAAAGAGAAAGATAAGCTATGTATTGCAACAGCTATATAACAACTATTCATGTTAGATAAATAATGGTAATATAAATTTTATATATGTAACTATTGATTAAAAAAATAAAAACTAGAATTTAATAACATCTCAACAAAATCAAATAATACGTGCATTGCTCGGGTTACAAATCATTATGCTATTCCCTGTATTATAGACACATGTATGATTAATTTATTAATACATACCTCACCAATTAAGGATATTTAGAAATAATTAAGTTTAGAAATATTTTTAGAATATTTTTTCTACCAATCTAGAATGTCCTACCAATATTTAAAATCTTATCCTAATAAATTTAAATGTTTAGAAACATTATTATTTTAAGATTTCCATCAAATCTAAATTTAACCTAATTGAAATTGTTTAAAAAAATGTTGTAGTAATATGAATTCCATTGAAAAAAAAAAAAGTAAGACTACTTGAGGGGAAAAAAAATATATCATATCAAATGAATATAGAAATTTATCAAACTTGATATTATAAAACCTAAAAATTAATTTTACACTAAAAATTATCATGCATGTAATCCATGTGTCGCACGAGTCACACTCTAGTATGATTAATTATTGGATAGATTTGAAGTGAAATGAGTTATTATGTTTCTAACTTTCAGTTCTAAGTTTGTAGTTTCAATCATTAGATAATTTCGATTCGCGCACACATGTATTTCTCATAAAATATGTAGCTCGTTTCAAGTTTGGATAAAATATGAGAGTGATGTAGCCTATTACGAACAATCAGTAAAAGTAGTCACACTTCATTGGTGCGATCTTACTAACACTTATGAATTGAATCCCATGCACAAAACTCTGAACGTAAGTGTGATTGGACGAGAACATTACCCAGACTAGTGATCTCTTGGAAAGCTATCGTGTTGCACCCTGAGATATCTTGTTTTGGCAATAATAGGACTAGAATGAATTACCTCATTAGAAATTCTCAAATAACACACATCTCTTAGTCGATCTTAATTTCTAGGTATTAAGGTTTGGTTGAAAAAAAAACAAAACTGGCAAATTTTCGGGATACTTGCAACTACACCGCACCAGACCCGCACCGCACCCTAGCCGGGCGGGGTGCAGATGGATCTAAGCCAAACCCCCCTTGGACCTGTCGGTGGACGCTTACGTTGTTCTTGTACTTCAGTGGCTGTCATGTTTTCCTCTAATTATTCTTGAAACAGATGCCAAAAATGAGATCCAAAAGTGTCCTATAAACGATTGATACTAAATTGCTACAACTAATACTAAATATTTATACAGTCAGATAACACTCAGCAACATGTTTCCATGAATATATTTTTTGTATTCGTACCATATAATATATTTAATAAATAATGTAATACCATTTAAATTTTAAAAGAAAATTAATGAGTTTCAAGAATTTCTAACTGCGGCCGCATGTCAATATTTAACATGACCATGAAAAGGGCAAAAAGGTTGCCAAAAATTTTTGAAGATAAAAGAAGTTGCTAGTAACGTTTGATACCTTTTAACTTATTAATACACGAATTAATACCTGTAGGAACTCTTACCTCAAAGTAGCTGCCCAAATATTAACCATTGTGACATACTTTTGCTTATAAAAGAAGAAATTTCAATATAAAATACTAACACTATGAGCTAAAGAAATACGAATTTTGGCATCTTTATGTTTATGTGATTAGATTTGTTTGGTTTGATAACTCAAGTCTATCATGACTCATTGTGGTTGTTGGCACGCGGAGGAACGTATATTCTGTGGTGGTCATATCATACGGAGAAACGTAAATTATGTGGTGGTCATAATACACGGAGGAACGTATATCCTGTAGGGATCGTAGCACACGGAGCCCATGTTGGTCGTATCTGATAAGTACTCATGCCTTGAATCTCAAAAGTGTTCAATGGCCCCGAAAACAGTATTTTCGAGTGGTCGACAGTATGTGGGAGGACAATATAGCCCGATAATTGGATGTGATACCGGGTGGATGGTTGAGATGTGTTTAGCTGTAGCGGTATATTTACAGTTGAATGTTGTACAGTAATTTTCTGTATCATGTTGTTATCGCATGTTACATTTTCATACATTTCTCTTTTATTTAGAATTATATATCAGTTTCTGACTCGTGCCTGTTTGGTGAGTTATTCTACTGTTATTTTGCATGAAAATGCGAAGTCGAAACAAGGGTTGGGGGCATGAGAATCGTATATAGGAAAAGTTGAAGCTCACTCGAGATCGTCAGACTTTGTCTTTCATTCAGTTCTTTATTTTCATTTTCTAGATATTTGCAGGCCTACGAGTGGAGTTAATGTAAGATGTGATTTTATTCATTTTGAATAATGATGTGAGGCCAAAATATATGATAATATAGCCGATTGACATATAGTTGTTACTCTTACATTGGGGTGGTTTAATAATAAAGCAGGATTGTTAGTTGTTTATTAAATTATATGATGCGGTTGGGATTTTTTGACGTACTCGGGATTACTTAAAATTCTGGGGCGTTACATTTGGTAAGATATAGACCCTCATCGTGATGGACTTCAACATCTAGAAAGTATTGTAAGTCACCGAGGGGTTTGATAACAAATTCAACACCCAATGCACCAATAAGTCAAGATATAATCGAGTCAGAAGAACTTATCATAATGATGTTGTTTACGTAGACAAGGGTTAGTAAAGTTTCATTCCACGAATGTTGGATAAATAAAGACATATCAACCCAAGAATTAGTGAACCCCAATGATAGAAGTTTTGTACTAAGCCTAGAGAACCAATCCCATGGAGCCTGTTTAAAACCATAGAGAACTTTGCGGAGTTGGCAAACCTAGTCTGAAAATTGCAAATGAATGAACCCCAGAGGTTATTGCATATACACTTTCTCGGAAAGAAAACCATGTAAGAACGGATCGGAAATATCAATTTGTTTAATAGGTCATTTCCAAAAGGCCAGTAGTGAAAGTACTAAATGAATGGTGGTATATTTAATGGTTGGATTAAATGTCTTTTCGTAATCAAATCTGGATTGTTAATGGAACCCTTTAGCAATGAGTTGAGCCTTATACCTATCTATCGTACTATCAGATTTGAGGTTGAGTTTAAAAATTCATTTACACCCAACTATGTTGCAAGCTGCTACACACAGTACCAAAGTTCACATGCCATTTTTCGTAATAGTATCAAATTTATTGTCCATAGCCTGTCGTCATAATGGGTGACAAATTTCCTGTGTATAGTATGTTGGATCAATTGTATCCAAGTCATTAGTAGCAAAAAAAAGCATGGGAAAGAACAGAACGAACAATGCCATTAGTATGTATCTTTGGTTGTTGAATGTTGTCTCGAAGACGCATTTGCATAGGATGATGAGAGCATAATTGGAAGCTTGAAACCACGAGATATGTTGGGGAACTTGTATTGGGTTGTGAATTTGATGCTTTGGTAGTATTATGGGAATGTGGGCTGGTAAGTTCTTGAATTTCAGGGAACTTAGCTGGGCTTAATATTGGATTGGGTAGTGAAGTTGGGGCAAGATATTTTGGTATAAATGATAGGGATGTAGACTGTATAGGGTCCAAGTTTGTGGTAGTATGAGAAATTTTTTGTATTGGTTGAGGAGTCTTAGGTGCAAGTCGGAAATATCAATTTGTTTAATAGGTCATTTCCTAAAGACCGATAGCTAAAGTACTAAATGAATGGTGGTATGTTTAATGACTGGACTAAATGTCTCCTTGTAACAAAATCCAAGTTGTTTGTGGAGTCCTTTAGCAAAGAGTCAAGCCTTGTACCTATCGATCATATTGTTATATTTGTGGTTGAGTTTAAAAACCCATATACGCCCAACTATGTTGCGAGTTGTTGCTCGTAGTACCAAAGTCCACATGCCATTTTTCATAAGAGCAATAAATTCATTGTTAATAGCCTGCTGCCATAATGGGTAATGGATCGCCTGTGTGTAACATGTTGGTTCAATTGTATCCAAGTCATTAGTAGTAAGAAAAGTATGGGGAAAAGGATAACGAACAATACCATTGGTATGTATCTTTGATTGTCAAATGTTGTCTAAAAAATGCCTTCTCATAAGATGACGAGAGCATGATGAACCTGCAACTATGGGAGGTGTTGGGGAACTCATATTGGGTTACAGATTTGATGCTTCAATGGTATTATAGGAATATGGGCTAGTAAGTTCTTGAGTTTCGGGGAACTTGGTTGGGATCAATGTAGGATTAGGTAGTGGAGTTAGGGCAAGTTGTTTTGGCGTAACAGATGAGGATGTAGATTGCATAGGGTCCAGGTTTGTGGTAGTGGTAGTAGTTTGAGAAATTTTTTGTGTTGGTTGAGGAGGCTTAGGTACAGATAAAAAGTATAGATTGGACTAGAGTTCGGTGGGTTGGTTAGGGGTATTTGTAAAGGACACATGTGAAGCACTAGCAAAAAGAAATACATTTTCGTCAAACACTACTTGACGAGAAATATAAACATGAACCAGTGGTTATATCAAGGTAGTGATAGCCACGATGGCGCGAGCTATAGCATAGGAAGAGATACATCTTAGACCTATAATCCATTTTGTGGCGATTGTACGATCGAAGATGAGGTCAATATGCACATTCAAATAGTTGAAGAATGGATTAGTCGGGAAATTGTTTGTACATAATTTTGAATGGGGATTTGTGAGAAAGGGAGGGACTGGGTAAACGATTAATAATAAAGCAAGAAGTGGAGTAAGGTTCAACGCCATACTTTTGAAAAACTAATGAATTTGCTAGAAGTGCTAGTCCTATTTCAACAATATGTTTGTGTTCAACGATACTATTTTGTTGATGGGTATGTGGGCAAGGTAAGTGATGAATTATTCCTACGTTTTGAAAGTAATTACTTAATGGTCAGAATTTGACCCCCTCAATCTGTTTGAACTGATTTTATTTTGTTCTTGTTTTTGAAATTGGAGAAAAATAGTAACAATGTATGATTTTAATGGAATAAAAATTACGCATGTAAATCGAGAAAAATGATCAACAATATTTAGCATGCATTGACAACCACGTGAACCAAGAATAGGGGATGGACCCCAGAGATTTGAGATCTATAAAATATAAATCAACAGGTTTTTTTTAAACAAACTGGGATAATTTAAATGGAAGCTAATGACTTTTTGAAAGATGATAAGAGTCACACATTGTGTGATATTGTATATTACTACTAGATAGTTGACACATATTAATAATAGATCGCACTGTTCGATACAACACATGACCTAATCGTGAATGCCACGTATCAAGAGGTATCGTAACTATAGAAAACGCTTAAGGCAAGGTGTGGATTGGATGAAAAGGATAGAGTCCCACTTCACATCATCTCTGGTGTAAAATGCTCTTTATATCTTCGTCTTTCATACAAAAATAGGTAGAGTGAAATTCAATAAACGCATTAATATCCCGAGTAAATTTGCTAATTGAAATTAAATTCTGAGATATATTTGGAACATGCAGAACATCTGGTAAGGTAAATGCCTGACGGGGTGTGTGAATAGTCGATGTCCCAATGTGTTTAATGTTTAAGCCCTCACCATTGCCAACTTTTAATTGATCTATACCAGAGTAAGCATCCAACCCAAGATTGAGATTGTGGAGATCCGATGTAACATAGTACGTGGCATTGGAGTCATGAAGCCATGCATCTACAGTAGACGGAACACTTGCAATATAGGCAGTGAAGGTGGTTGACGCCCCCTGAAACGTGCAATCACAACAATATGGACAAGAGTATGCAATATGTCTACTGTCGCGTCATAACTGACAAAAATGTAGGTGATTTCCACCTCCCCAATTTTACCCACGCCCACAAGAACTATTGTTCGAGTAGCCAGAGTATGGACCATGGTTTTAGTTCCTAGACTGATGATTTTGAGTGGGACTGTTATGTCTAAAAATAGCTTGGCGAGAGCCCACATGTGGAAGTTTCTAAATGGAAGTAATTGGCCCTTGGGTAGTAGCATTGGCAGACACAAGAGTGAGGTTCATAGTAGGCTGATTTTAGAACACAAGCCGATTTTTTTTCCATTTGAGATGTGCATGGTGAGGAGTCATAGGCTCGGCAATAGTATTGATGGAGGCAACAACGACATTGTATGAGGCATCAAGTTCCGCAAGAACAAATGTAATAAATTCAAAATCGCAAAGGGGAGTAACAATACTGTCAAATGTAATAGCAAGGCGTCTCATCTTGCCATAGTATGTGGCAATAGAGTCATTGCCCTTCTTGATAGAGGCAATTTCATATTGAAGTTGAGATTCCAAGGCTCAAGAAGCGGAAGCAAAGAGTTGTTCCAATACGGACCAAACCTCAAAAGAGGTACAAACTCCAATGACATGAGTTACTTCCTTCGGTAAGGAGGATATGATGGCGAGTTCATCTTAGTGGAACCATAGAGCATGGTTTGGCTTGAGGGTTTGTGCGTTTGAGGAGGATGGCGCGTTAGGAAGAAATGGTGTTGGGCATGGGTATGACCATCAACAAAGCCCTACAAAGCTTGTCTACGAAGGTATGGTTCGAGTTGTGTTTTTCACAAGAGGTAGTTGTCATGATTGAGTTTGATAGTGATGATATGGTGGAGTTTAACAAGGGAAGGGGCGGGGGTATTTTTAGCAATGACCAGTGGGAGCGGCTATTTTTCGGTGGCTAATGATGGTGTAATAGAGTTGTCGCAGGAGTCGGTAGTGGAGGTGGTGGGGGAAGTCATTGCTAAAAGAAATGATTTTAATCGTGTATGGCTCTGATACCATGTATAAGTATATGATCTGATTATTTTGGAAATATTCCACACACAATTGTGTATAGTTCTTTTCATTTATATACAGAATTTACAATTTGAATATATGATTACAAATTACAATTGAATACAAAAATATTCTTATTATAAAGCACAAGATAACAATATGTAAACTATTTTATTTGTCCTGTAGCTCAAGATTAGGAAGATCATTGTCGGGATTCTTGGAACTTTCCTTAACAAACAAAAAAGAACGTAGTCTCAAATGGTGGTGTCTCCGAGAACTGCCAAAGAAATTATATTTGCTTAAACCTGGAAGAGTTCGCTGCTTGAGATTGTACCCATTTGTTATATGGGTCATCCTTAAAAAAAATTAAATTAGCTCTGCAAAAATTGTTAGATTCACATGTAACACAAAAGTATAAATTTCAAAATAAAATAAACTTCTGATAAGATGATTATACATAGTCAGATGAAAGGATCGAGATACCTTCCGATGAGACAAGTTTACATATTCTTATGAAGCTAATAATAACAAAATTAAATATATAGCGGTATAAAAATCTAATTATCTTAAATTTTAGAATTCTAATTAGACAAAAGACGAAATGATTCCGATTTGAGAAAGAAATTGGCACTCATCCTAATAAATGAAGTAGTGAGATTTTATACATATTTCTATATACTACCACACATTTGCTGATGCGTATGAGAGAGAACAATGACACAGAGAAAACAAAAATCAAAACAGAAAAAAAAAATCAATATTATAATAAAAACTCACCCTCTTTCCTACGTATCAGCAAATATATGATTGTATATATAAAATTTCTACATGTATAAAATCTTACTCCATAAATGATTCTACAACATTAACTTATTTTTAGACACAAGTTTTAATGAGACAAAAAAGTTCATCAAATTTATGCTACGTTCAGATTGGTAGAAAATTTAACCAAGGTACATGACATTATGATAAGATAAAAAAAATCAACAAGAATTAGCGATTATCCCGATGAGATAGATAATTTTAACAAAATTTAGCACATCCTAATTGTACTAAAATTTTATTAAAACTAGGCACATCTCAGCGATATAGGAAATTTAACAGAATTATGGTAGGAAACATTTTGTCATGTTTAAATTTTGGAAGCTATATCGGGATTGAAAACAAAATCCCCCTTACTCTTTATTACATTTTATTTTATTTATTTATTTATTTATTGGAAATTAAAATATATTTATATATATATATATATTGTGGAATTAAAGAAAATGTGTAAA
>MKEJ01065482.1:0-19397 GCA_001753735.1 Embelia ribes
ATTTATTATATTTATTTAATATGGAAAATGTAACCGCCTCCGATTTGACATTTTCAAGATAAATTGAAAGGAAACCTAAAAGAGGAAGATTAAATACTAATCACTTCAACAATTTGATAGTTGTATTTGGAAATGGCATTTAGAAATCTATCAATATACAATTGACGCTCGAAAACATCGGATACAACCTCGTGGAGGCGTTTTATAACAACATCAAAGTCACCTTAGCAATATTTTTGCAAAGGACTTACTAGTATCAAATTTATTTATTTATTATTATTATGATTATTTTATTTATTTATTATTATTATTATTTTATTTATTTATTTTATTTTTTATTATTTAATTTTTTTTAGATTCTTGCGCAGATTAAACTTTCTTCCAAATGTTAATATCTCGTTTCTTTTGCTAATTAGTTATTACCCACTTACAAATTTTGAACCTGAAAAAGCAAGAACAATAATGAAAACCCTAGTAATTTATTTTTGAGCTTTTCCTTTGTATGTCGTTACTTTTTGTCATGAAAATTTTTAAATTGTTTCGATTTGGAATTTTAAAACTGTATAATCAATTATGTGATAGAAATTTATTTTATAGTAAAAATCATACAGTAATATAATTTGTATGCCTAATTGTCAATGAAATTAATAAAACTATATTACATAAATTGGTGTATTTAAATTTCTATACAAATTTTGTGTATACAATACTACATATATGCACACACAAACGAATAGTTTCGTGTGGTATAAAGCGAACCCTTGACTCAACGAAGTAAACTGATTAACCATCAAAGTAGGGCATAATTTGAATGGTATAATTTCTACTAAGATAAATGTACGAGGCATTTACGCTTTTATTATCCAATGCTAATATCACCAATTTATATCTATTTATATCACATATTCAGAAAATATATTTGCTCAAATTTACGAGACCAATATTAATATTGTTCCAGGCATCAACTTGCACCTTCTTTAATAGTACGGATCTCTTAGTATGTTAAACGGGAATTAAGACATCCCTATAATTAATTACTTAAGATCAAATTTTTTAGTTTATAATTTTTTATTTATAATTTTAATATTAAACTTTTAATATAAAGTCTTTTACTTAACTCCAGGCGCCATCATAAATTTTACAATCATCATGTTCTTTAATAAAATATTTGAGGAACACATCTAAAAAAATTAATCATAAATAACAATTCTAAGCGAATACTTTGTCTACGAAAATTGTCCATTGACTTTCTACAAACCGAGTATATACTCATTCAATCAAATTCCTAAAATAAAGAAAGTCAATATTTCCGTGATGACATGTTAGAATGATTATTCTCTATATCTCCTATAATGAAAATTAAAAATAGAAAAATGATTTCATCTCCTACTACTATAAATAAGTTGTATCAACTCTTCGAAGAAAAGCACAAACCAACCATTTCTGATATTTTTTCATAAAAAATAATTAATTAAATTCAGCCATGGCAAGACTTTGTCTCTCCTCGTTCTACATGCCTCTAGCTTCGGTGATTCTAATTATCATAACAAATATTAATGTTGTAAAAGGCAACCTTTGTACAGGATTGTTTGTGTTTGGCGACTCATTCTATGATACTGGCAACAGCGATTACCTCCCTACCGCGACTTTGCATGCGAATATCCCGCCCTACGGAGAGACCTTCTTCAAGAAACCCACCGGTCGCTTTTGCAATGGCCGCTTGATCCCTGATTTTATTGGTAATTTACCATTTAACCACTATGCGCTTAATCTATGTAAATTACAACATATTATACCAATGTAATATATCTCACTACTAGAACATAAGCTCTAGTAAGGGTACTATTTTCAATAAAAAAACAAAACCGACGAGGTTTTGCTTCACATTTTTGATATAAAAATTCGTAGATTTAAGTTTCCAAAATATTTAGGTTCAATGTGTAATAACTTTTTATTTATTTATTTTTTATCTTACGAGCAGCTGAATACGCAAAGCTACCATTACTACCACCATATCTGCAACCAGGGCTAACGTCATACAAGACCAGTGTAGATTTTGCTTGTGCTGGAGCGGGCGCTCTAAATGAAACTTTTCAAGGAAAAGTACGTATTTATTTATTCATTATTTTTGGTTTTAATGCTTATATTTTTCAAGAGAATTGTTACTTTTTTATATTTTTTTTCTAATTCTACTTTTCTACATTTCTTAGGTAATTAGCCTAGAAGCTCAGGTAGAAAATTACAAGAAAGTGATCGTAAAACTGAGACAACAATTTGGGCATGGAAACGCAAAGGCAATATTATCGAAGGCTGTGTATATATTCAACATCGGAACAAACGATTATCTATTTCCTTTATCGGCAAATCCTGCAGCTCTTACCCCTCAATACGTAAGCTTGGTCGTTGGCAACATTACCAACGCAATTAAAGTAAGTACTGCATTAATTTAATTTTTTCTATTAATGTTAAAATTTATATATAACTGCGACATTATTCTGATGGTAGTTTCTCAACAATAATTTTTCAGGAGATATACAGATTAGGAGGTCGAAAATTTGCAATTAACAATGTTGGACCGTTAGGTTGCTTTCCGATTGTAAAAGCAGCTGTAAATTCCAACGGGACGTGCTACCAACCACTGTTGCAAATTGTCTCGTTACATAACCTACAACTCTCACAAGCACTCTCGACACTGGCAACACAGTACACGGATATCAAATACGGTCTTTTCGACATGTACGGCAATTTGGAGAAAAGGATTAATAACCCCACTTCTTATGGTAAAACACTGGGAACTTTAATCATTAATTTTCTGCAATCATATTATAACGATTGAATTATTTATTCATTCATACAACAACAACAAAAAAAAGCCTTTAATTTGTGTGACTAGCTTTTAAACTTAAATTTCCTTATTTTTACTTAAAAATTGATCTGCATTTGATCATATTCAGCTTTTAATCTCAAATTTTTTGGATTTAACCAATATGCATCCATTCTTTTTTTTCTTAATTTGAAAAAAAGTTAAATCGGATAAGTTATACGCTGCAACCAAAAAAAATCTTTGTAATATACAATTACAATATCATTTTGGTGAAGTTTGGCATATGATTAATATTTTTTTTACATAAAATAATGAATTCTTTTATTCTCTTCATAGGTTTCAAGAATGCCACATCAGCATGTTGTGGATCAGGCTTATTTAGAGGCGTATTCAGTTGTGGGGGACAAGGGAATTTAACTACTTATGAACTTTGCCCCAACCCAAATCAGTATTTATTTTGGGACTCTGTTCATCCCTCTGAAAAGACTTATAATGAATTGGCCCATATTATATGGGCCGGAAGCTCTCCTGATATTGGGCCTTACAATGTCAAGACTCTTTTTCAAATATAGAATTTATTATTATTATTTATTAATTTGGGTTTCTTTTTTGGGTACACATAACAATGAAAGAGAGATTGTGGACCAAACAAGCAAATGTAATTTACTTGATGACATTAATGTACTTTCTTTACATCATGAATGATAATAATAAACGATTTTGTCATCAGATGTTGGTAGCCCAAAGGTAACCTATTGACTTGGGACTTGTTTGGTAGTGATTTTTTAAGCCTATCTTATTTGTTTATTATGCTTATAAGATGGGTAATGTTTATTTAGGGCAAATAAGTTTTAAGTTTTAAGCTAAGAAATACTAATTTTTCCAACTTATTTTCACTATAGCGGCAAGATTTTCAGACTATTTTGCCCGTACAAAGTTCATAATTCCATATATGTCCCCTCTATAAGCATCTACTTTTCCCATATCTATTTTCTTTCCCTCTCTCTTCTCCCTCTCTCCCTACTCTCCCCCTTTTTCCCAGTCAGCCATATGTGATTGAAAGAAAGATGAAAGAAAACAAAGTCTACGTTGGTGATGCAGGTGAAGGAGGAACAAGGAGGTGACAGTGCCGCCGATGACACAATAGCCCTTGATTGAGCTATTTATAGTGTTACTAGTGACTGGATCTAAAACGTGAAGATTTTTTACATAGGTAGTGCATTAAGGAACATTGTCGTGTGAATTCATTTTTTAATTACTAAACTAATTAAGTTAATACTAATCCTCATCGCTGCTTGGGATTTTTCTTCTTCGATACAGAAGTGGTTTTGACTACAACTAAATTTACGATTTAACAACTAAAAATGATATCAGTAATAATAAAATACTTGCCTATGACGGGGAATTCGATAAATTAGTTTTCGCCTCTAATTACCCCAAATGATGACTTCCGATTGAGTTTATCTAGAAAATCACGAAGTATTTATTATCTGATTTATTTTGATCTAGTGTGCCATCGGCAACTTGTTAGACTCTATAATTTCATTTAGACGATTTATAAGTTACCTCTGATAGTTTCGAAAATCCTAAATTTTTAGACTTATTCGCTTTATTGGATAAAGATTCTTCTAAATGATAAATTCTGGTTCAATTTATTTGGAAAATTACCAATGTCTATTATCTGGTTTATCTTGACTTAGTGTGCTATCAGGAGCATATCAAACTCCATAATTACAGCTAGATGATTTCTAAGTTATTCCGACTAGTGCGAAAACCCTAAATTTTTAAGTTAATTTTTTCGGATCAAGATTTAGAAAAATTGTTCTCATCAATTAAGGTGTTAGAGGGTTCGACTAATATATTTTCATCCCCTGGATAAGAGTAAAACTACTCTAACATAATGAAATTAATTATAACAACATAAATTTGAAAGCATAAAAATGTGAACATTACAACATTTAAATTAAGGCATGAAACTGAAAATATGACAATTAATTAAAATAACAATTATAATAAACAAATCTTAAAAATTAAATTTAAGCGAGAAGAAATTACACTTACAAACTTTATGTACTCGAAATTAAATCAACTTTACGGACAAAAATTTCACCAAATTAAGTTACAATTAGCAAAAGCTTATCTTCAACTTAAAAATAAGAACAAAACAAAAAAGAAGAAAAAGAACAGATAAGTGAGAGCAAAAACTAATCTAAAAGTTCAAGAATGAACAAAAAATGTGTATGAATATATAATCTTGAAGTCTTGAACCACCACCAGCAGCCCCTTAAGCTTGAGTATATAAGGAATTTTGGTTGAGTCTTGGTTATAATGAACAAAATTAGGGAGAGGGTTGAGTGCGATCTTGAGGTAGAATATGTGAGAGGGTTGAGTGTTGGCAAAGGTAAGAGCTGTTTAACCTTGAGTATAATCTCATTTTGCTGAATCGATCGAACTTATTTGGACTTTGGCCAAATTATTTTGTTTGATATTTCTTCTTTTTATCTATTTTTCAGCTTCTACTATTCGAATTTTAGTACCCAAACGTCTTCTACGATCACAAATTCTCGACAAATTTCCGCAACAGCTATTTTGGCTTTTTGATATATTTTTCTTGAAACATATGTAAAAACAAGTAATACAAAAAAATACGTGCGTCAAATGCCAATAATTCCAGTTATTACTCAAGTTTACAACTCTTATTTTATACAATTTTATACCCTAATTATTTGGGTTGGTTTTCCTTTATTTTTTATTATTAAAATTGGAAAAAAAAAATCCCAAATAAAGCACCTTGCTTTTATTTAAATAACCATATCTAGCTTATTTGACAGTCAATCGAATGTGATAACACAGCTTAATAGCACTTAGCTTATTTACCCACCTAAAATAAGCCAACTTATCTAACATTATTATTAAAGTGTGAAGACCCTTTAAATTTCATATATTTTACAATCCGAAAATACTCATCTCACTATTGCAAAATTGCAATTGTTTTAGCTAATAATTTGAACCAATGAAGGATAATAATTTATTTAACAAAACATATATATTACCATTTATCAAAATATCATATTTTTAAAGATATTACTTAGGATAATTATAGCAATGGTCCTTATAGTTTCAACAATAATTCTTTTTGGTTCCCATAGTTTTATTTATTACAATAATATTTACCGGAATTTAGAAAATAGACAAACTTAGATCTCAAAATTTAAGGAAAAGACATATTAAGTAAATTTTATACTCTTGCTCATATTTAAAGTCATATAGTACTCATAATAGAAGATAATATCAATATTAAATTAAACGTCATAAAAAAACTTACATCAAAATAAATAACATAATAGTCACTTCATATATTTCTATAATTTATAAATGAGTTTAAATTCACAATAATGATAATAATTTTAATGATCATAAATAAATAAAAAAGATAAAAGTTAAAACTTCATTCTCAAAGTTAACTTATTTTATTTGAAATATTGTCCAAATTCTTACGCCCATTTAAATTGCACCTTTTAAGTGTAATTAAGTAATAATCAATATAAGCATTATTACGAGTTATATAAAAAGTTGTTCAAAATGAATGCATAATAGATTATTTGATTCAATTTCAATATCAAATTTGGATTATTAGAAGTAGTTAGACTCATCAATGTAGTAATTTGACTTTTATAATTACAATAGGAAAAAAATGTTTGAAATTATTTTTAGATTAAATTTAATATATTCAAAAAATTTTCTTGATTTAAAAAATTTATATGTTTATTATTTGTTAGTTTATGGCACTGTGGTATTTTAGAAGTGAGATGAATACATTTAATAAAATATTTTCAATGCACAAAATAAATAAATTTATTTATTTTTAGGAAAACAAGACTAAAATTTGTATTTAATTTAAATTTATTCTTAATCATTTTACATGTAATAATGTTTAAGCAATTCTATTATAGTAACATTTCTTAATAAACTATCATAATTTAATGAGTTTTATTTTTTCAGGAAGTTTAGGTTGATAAATTTCTATGACAAGATTATTATTTACAAATCTTCAATTCATGGGATACGTATAAATTAATTATGTGGATATTTATAAAAAATAGAGCAAAAATAGTTGAAAGAAATTTTTTTATATATCCGACATAAATAAATAATTATCTTTTAAATTGTAATGTTTATTATTTTGTCCCCATTTATAGAGTTAGTTTTAGTATATGTTTATATATTTCTAATAGTTGTATTTAGAAAAATTATGTTATAATAGTATTTACAGATAAATAATTTATTTTTAATAAATTTTTTTTTTTGGTAAAATTTTACCGAAAATGATTATCATTGCAAAAGAAAGATTATATTCCTTTCTTTTGCAAAAATGTTTACTTTTGGTAAAAATTTTCTAAGATAAATTTTTATACGAAAATATGTCGCTATTAGAGCGAAAATAATATACATATATTGGAATTCAACTATTTCTTCATTTGGTAAACATTGAGGTAATATACTTTTTAAAAATAAATAGTAATAGGTTGAAAAGTTACAAGGGATAATTATATAACACTTCTCGTTTAAGAGTAATTAATTTTTTCTTAAGTACCCAAACAACATAAATAAATTCAGTATAAATTTATGTAAAAAAATTAAGATATTAAATTAGTTAGTTTTTAAAAATATTATACTATATTAGATTATATATTGACGTGGTTACAATGAAAATATTTTATTTTCTAAATTTTGATTGGTAAATTGATGGCACATATGTCCAAAGAATTTGCAAACTCAAGCGAAAAAACTATATATCCACATGTCGCAATTGGAGCGGAAGCATATAAAAATTCAACTTTTATATTAATAAGAGATAGTGATCTTATGGTAACGTTGTATAATTGTAAATGAGTTTTATAATTATAAACTATATTTAATGTCTTATTCATATTTTTTATTTGTTAACTTAAATTGTTGATTAATTGTACAAACTTTAATATGGAATTACAACTATCGATTTTTGATTTACAAGTTAGATAATTACAAATAACCACAATTATAATTAGAATAATAAAAATTAACTTAGATTATTGTGAGAGGGATGAAACTTAGTAATGGTTAGTTATGACATAATACAATTAAAAATTAACAAAAGAAAAAATATTATTTTTTGTGAAAAATCATAATAGTTGTAGAATCAATTGGCTATTTATATTATAATAGCAGTATTGCAATTTATTGAATTTGTGTATTTGTAACAAAATTTATTTTTTTATGATAAACATTTTTTGTGTTTTAATTTTTAAACTTCCAAATTTTGAATTCCGTAGTTGTTTTCGTAAATTATAATAAGATTTCTCTATCATTTAGAGAAATATGGAAAATATAATTTGAATTATGACATTAAATGAGTAACTAAAATCCGATATACATTAATTTTTTTTTATAAAGTTATGAGAAAAATAAATTCATACAAAATTTCAATCACAAATATTACTATTGAGATTTAACTGAGAAATAATAATTTTTTTTTGAAATATAAAATCTTATATTAAAATACGACGTGTAATGCATGTACTTACCACTTAGTATTTTAAAACATGCCGCATGCAATATACACGATGCCCATCTATTTAGCTTAAAAATTGTAACTAAAGAAACCCTTATTTTAGTGCTATAATTGTTAACAATTTTTTTTCTATGGTGTTTAGCACGTTGGAAGGCAACTAAAAACAACGTATCTCGGTAGGAAATGTTGGCGTGTAAGTTGACACTAAGTAAACATGTCAAAATTGAAATCCATAATTACAAGAAACATATAATAATTTGATCGTTCTTTTTTGACAAAATAGCTGTACCGCCATGGTGCTAAACACGAATTTAGTGAATGTCTTTGAGTAACATGTGATTTTCGTTGTAGTTTCAATTGCAATTTTGAAAATAAAACTATATAGCAATTTTTTTTTTCTGCATTAGCTTTTGAAAAATTGACATGTAAATTGCAAAAACCGAGTAGTGGAATTTCTTTTTCTCGCGTAAAATACGGTTGCTATAGGCATTTCATGCGATATTTTTGATCTGATTGGAAAAGATTCAAAATAGTTTTTCACTGAACTTCATACAAAATAAAATCTTTTACACCTTTTCGATTCAGATTCTCCTAGAAAATCATTTTCATATGGTGTCAACCCAGTCGTAGATGAGCATTTTATTCTGATCGGATATGTGGATTCCATAATTATAAAATTGGTACACCTGTTTCTATACTTACATATATGGTATATCTAATATAGTTCGCCATATCAAACGATGAATTATTCAATTTTTTTTTAAATAATTCACTAAATAGAATGGCAAATTTGATGCAATACAATTCGCTAATTTTATGGCGAATTATTAGTTAATTAATTAATTACTTATTTGTTATTTTGAATGGAAAATTGTCTACTACAAAAGATTTAGTCAAAGCTAATATGGCAAATTGTGTTGAAATTAAAGCAAGATTTCGCCATTGCATTTGGCGTATTAAGTGAGTGGAAATATAACTATAATTTGCCACACTAAGTAGCGAACTAATTAAAACAATTCGTCATACTATATAACAAATTATATTAGGTATACTATACATGTAATTACGAAAACAAATGGACCAATTTTATAATTATGGACCACTTGTTCCATCACTGTAAAAAGCTGGTCCTAGAGAGTTGTAATGAGACAACTAATATTGGTTTTTGCTCCAAATAATTGAGAGCTAGGAGTATTTCTCCGAGTTTTTACTCAGAACAACGCTATTTTCAAAATATTTATCAAATCAAGATTGTTTTAAAAATCGTAATTTCAAGTTGCAATTTTTAAAATTACTTGTTTAAAAAAATACATTTTCAAATTGTAATTTTACAACATAAAAAATCAAAGTTTGATATAATTTCCATTTCCAAATATCGATGCAAAAAATCGCAATTTTAAACTGCGATTTTTTTAAAAATAAAATGCAAAAATTGCAGTTTGAAATTGCAATTTTTAAAATAACATTGGTTTCGCATTTATTTGAAAATCAGCCTTGATTTGGTAAATAATTTTCAAAATTATAATATTTTGGTCAAAAACTCCATTTCTCATCCTGACTAAACGTAACATACTGTCATGTTTTCTTTTTTTTTTTTGGAAAGTGTCATGTTTTCTTTTTGCTTGTTGTACAAATATAAGCATTTTGTGGATCACATTGTCGAATCCTCCAAAATTATCTGTCCTTTTGTTCTTTTTCTTTTATTCTTTTATTATTTTATGTAACCTTTAATGAATGATCAAACGGAGATTACCCGATGAACACGAATTTGAAAAAATAAATTTACGTGACATGAACGTCATTTGACACGATAATATTTTAATATGTGTACATATACGTATTCCTGGGACTAGTTTAGTTAATTAAAGAACACTTGAATAAGCTACTAAATTTAACGTCTTATATATAGTTTGATTGTACTCAAATCTAACTATTTTATAAAAAGTACAAATTCTACAAAATATTTTATACATTTTTTTTTCAAATTTGCCCTTCATCTTATTCTTTTGTAGCAAAAATTGTCATATACAAAATTGTAAATTAATTAATTATAACTTGCTTATTTTTTTAAAAGATAATATTGTATCTTTAAAGATTTAGATTTATAATTATCACAAAATTAAAGCTTAAGTAATTTAAAATAAAATTCTCAAAATTTAAGAAATTATAATTTACAATTGCTTACATATCACCAAACTTAACAAAATATTTAAATATCATATTAATTCTCAATAATACAAATTAGTGCCGCAAGTGTACGGATGTACTTTACAAATTTCTATATAATACATATTGAAAATTCTGATAAATGATAATTATAATATTTTTTATTTTTATTAAAAATTATTCGAAATAATTTTTTAATTTTTATTCTTATATCAATATGTAATATTTTGCTAAAAAATAAATTTGTAAATCAGGCACAAAACAAATATTGGGCTGATGGTATATATAAAAGTGAAAGAATACCAAATTACAAATTTCAACAAATGGACCAAAGCCAACTTCTATTCAATCATTTCAATTAGTATTTGAATACGGTGACCATTTCAAAGTCACACTATCTTTGACAACATGATCACTAACTTGTTTTTAGGTCAAATTATGCAACAAGTGATAAAATGAATATATTTTTGTTATGAATCTCTCTGTACTTATTGAGTCTCGTTTTATGATATTTAATGCCTTAGTTTTATCGTTCTTGTTAAAACTAGTTCCCGAGTGAACCAGCTTATCTGAGCCAAACTCTACTAATCTCACAAAATAAAACATGCGGAGCTTTTGAAGAATTTACGTGTTAAGTCAAAGTAAGGCCAAATTTTTTAGTAAATGAGTTGAGCCTAAGCATCCCAAGGCTCGAGCCTTTTACAGGCCGTGTAAACTTACAAAACTTGAAACAATTAAATATACCGTTAGAAACATATATCATTATACCTATATGTTTAAATTTTTAAGGTGAATTAAATTAAAAAATGAAGTTGAAAGCAAAAGTTAATCATCTAGTTGGGCTTCCCATTTTTTACAACACAATAGTAGAAGAAGTGATTTATTATTATGTTATAGATGTTCATGTTGCAGTGTTTTTCAATCCTTTATATCTTATTAAAGTTATAACGTACGTACTATTATATAGAATAATGCATGTAAAAATTAGAACCCTTATCCACTTTCATAAAAAAAAAAATTCTCATTAATTTGACAAAATAATAGGTCAATTCAACAGAATGGGTAAATGTCAAATTTAACTCTCTTTATCTTCCAATCAAATTCATCTAATTCTTTACTGTTAAGAATAATAAGCAAATTTACTTCCTCCACTTTTTAAATAATAATTATCGTCTTAGAGGATTTTTATATTTCTTTTTTATTTGATGTTTTTAGAAAACTAAGAACTTAATTTTTGTCATATAATCTTCACAAAATTTCCAGCCACTCTACACATTAATATAAAACTTAAATAAATTAAGGCTAGTTGATTTGTGTATGTAGTTAATATTTGTTATAACTGAGGTTATTTAATCTTAAACGATACTCGTAATTACTTAGAACAGAGGGATTATTCTTCTCCGTGTGAATTATGATACCCCAAAAAATCAGTCTTTGGTGACTTAATACGAGGAAAATAATAAGTCTCAAGCATGATAACATATATATAAAACTTAATTTAATTAAAAATACTTATACAAGCAATAATGTGAAAATAAAAACTGTTATTATTTCAGTTCCGAAGTTTGCTGACTTAACTTTTTCAGGCATAATAAAAAAGGCAATCACGTGTCAATTTGATTTGCTATATTTAGCAGACTTGTATGCATACAGCTTTTACAAAAACAACGTTAATCTACAATGGATTATTGGATTCTTGTGCAGTCATATTCCTTGAAAACATGATTTTTTGTAATGAAATAATTAATATGATACTAATACTGAGCAATTTGTAACTATTGTTGTCTATTTGCAATAATTTGAAACAAGTATAAGTACTAAGAAAATTTCACACTACTTGTTATGTTCATAGAAGAGATACTGCACCCAATCGTTATAAATTGTTTAGAATTTGCAAATTACATGATGGAAATTGGTTCACGAGAAAGTTTTATTCCCTTTTTGATTTTTAATCAATTTTTGGTTCTCGAGAAAGTTTCAATGGTATTTCTCCTAGGTACCAAAGACACTTTTAATTTTCATCTTAAATATTATTCCTGTGCAGAACTTCAATAATGACGTACAAAATTAAAAAAAAAAATTACGTAAGGAAATTCCCTTTAGTACTCATTTTCGGTATATAGTATTCCTATATAATGAATGTTTTATTTACGAATAAGTTATAAGCTTTGCTGTTTTACTAGCTAATCTCTTACCCTCTATTTTTTTTTTCCACTGAAAAGGTGGAAGTTTTGAGCTGTAATATCCATCTAATTCTATTCTTGGTTAAAATTAGGTAGCTTTTTTAGGTAGAAGGTCTTTCCACGGTCTCTATCTTATAAACTTGTTTAATTTTTTATACATCTTAAGTATTTATTTTTTCAGGTAAGTAAGAGAGTTAGGTTAATATGGCTAAAATAATATATTTAAAGATAACTTGATGTGTTACACATGATTACAACTTGGCACAGTTTTCTAGCAAAATTTTTTATGGTAATAATATACTCATTGATAATGTTTCTAACCAAATACTTTGTCAATGAGATATTATCCATTGACTTCCTCAAACCCGACATATGTATACTCATTTAAGACCCCAAAAAACACAAGTCAAACAATCTATCCAAAGATGACGTGTTTAATTATTTGTAGTACACATACATGAAGGGGATTTGTTATATTTTAATATAAAGTTATTATATTTTTTTTTAAGAATGAATTACTGTTTTTCGTATACGTAAAAGATCTGTATAGAAAATAAATTCTTACTATAAATAGGTTGCAACAACTCTTGGAGAAAGACCACAAACCAACCTTTTTGTGATTTTATAGTTGGCTAAAAATAACAACATTCTCCATTATAGTTAACAAAAAATAATAATAATAATAATAAGTAAAGCCATGGCAAGGTTTCAAAATCTACCTTCCCCGTCCTTGTTAAGTTTTTTAGCTTTTGTGCTTTTCGTAACCGTTAATGTTGTGCAGTGCAAGCTTGTTCCTGGCTTGTTCGTGTTCGGGGACTCCTTTTACGATACCGGCAATAGCAATTATCTCCCTACCGCCAGTATCCACGCGAACATACCGCCCTACGGAGAGACCTATTTCAGAAGACCCACCGGCCGCTTCTCCGATGGCCGTTTAATCCCTGATTTTATTGGTAATTACTCTAATAAATTTTAGCTCATATACCCAAACTAGTTTAGAGTAATATCCATCATTAATTCATGTTACTAAGTAGGACTTCTTTGGTTACAACTTTTTTAAGTTTTTCCTTTGTTTAATAGTTAGTATTCATTGCCGGCCGGCTTTTAAGTTGCGCTAAAAAAGCAGAAGTTTTAAGGCTTTTTCTTATTTTTTTAAAAAATAATTTTTTCCCTTAAAAACTGAAACCTAAGAAACCAGGAGAGATTATGAGAATATCAAAGATGAGCTAGCTAGTGAAGCATTGAGTCAATTTTGTGATACAAATTTTGGCTAACAACTATATAAATGCTTCTGTGTACTAATAATTTATTTAAAAAAAAATTTGGTAGCTAAATATGCATATCTACCATTCCCACAACCATATCTTCAGCCAGGACTCACATCATACCAAAGGGGTGTGAATTTTGCTTGTGCTGGAGCTGGTGCTCTCAATGACACTTTCCAAGGAACTGTAAGTATTATTTTATTTTTTTGAAAAAAAAATATATATACACACACTATACACAGTTTTTTTTTTTTTTCACTTTAAATCACTTTTTTATATTACACAGAAGTTAATAATGTTTTCGTAACCATTGTTACAGGTAATTAATCTAGAAGCTCAAGTGGAAAATTACAAGAAAGTGACTGTGACATTGAGACAACAATTTGGGCATGGAAATTCTGGGGTCATATTATCAAAATCAGTGTATATATTGAACATCGGCGCAAATGATTATCTTTATCATTTAGCAACAAATCCCACAATCCTCAACCCTCAATTTGTAGCCTTGGTTGTTGGAAACATTACTTTGGCAATTAATGTGAGTACTACGTGCACCCACTACACATCAATTTCATTTAAAATTTATATTTTTAAAATAAAATTTCAATATTATGAATTTTTTTCATTGAAATTCATAGATTTATAATTGTGTGATTATTCTCATGGATATTTTTTTAACTTCAGGAATTATACAGACTCGGAGCTCGAAAATTTGCAATTAACAACGTGGGATTCTTGGGTTGTTTTCCGGTTGTAAAAGCATATGTGGGAAAGTTTAACAAAACTTGTGACGAAAAAGTATCGCAACTGGCCGTGTTACATAATCGGTTACTATCGCAATCGCTATCAGGCTTATCCAAACGATACAAAGATTTCAAATATGGGCTTTTTGACATGTACAGCAATTTGGAGAAAAGGATTGTAAATCCAACTGCTTATGGTATGTATAACTAATCTTTTCACTCATTATTATATTTTTCATCTAACTAATGCTGCAAAAAAAAAATAAAAAATAAAAATAAAAAACAATAATATAAAATAAAAAACATAAAACGTCATATTTCGTAATGCTATGATTTTGATGAAATGGATCCACCAAGTTGACTTCGTAAACAAGTTTGCTGCATCCACATTATTTGACATATTTTTTGCACAATAATTACAAATTATCAATTTGTGCATTATATTAATCATTTTCTTAATTTTGATCTATCTTAATTTTAATGAAACATCAATGTCTCAAACTAGTAAGTAATGCGACACGTCACATTAGTTGTATCACGGCATATTATGCTAAGAAGTATATTTTTTTGCTAAGTTAAATATTTAATTTTACTTTAACCTCCCTCTAGGTTTTAAGGAAAGCACTTTAGCATGTTGTGGATTTGGGCCGTATAGGGGAACACTCAGTTGTGGCGGACAAGGAAACATGACTACCTATGAAGTATGTGACAAACCGAAAGAGTATATATTTTGGGACTCGATACACCCCTCCGATGAACTTTACAAGGAATTGGCAGCTCTAGCGTGGATGAGTAACGATGTTGATATTGCCCCTTACAACATCAAGACTCTATTCCAATTGCCATGAGTGATATTACCTTCTTTTCAGCCTCGGTTGGGTATAGCCTGCAAGAGATTGTTAACAAGAGAAAATTAAAAGTAAAATAAAAACGAAAATTTACCTTATGTATCACAATAGTGAATAATAAGACGATTTTATTTTTCATTTTCCCCAATATATACGTACCGAGAATAGTTATGTGCAGTTTAATATGTAAAGTAATTGAATGAGTTTTGTTGCTTATGGTGAAGATACGATTTTGTTCTTAATTTTCTTTTGTAATGATATGATATTTCTTAATATCAGATGTCTTTCGTGACCAACTTCAGAAGTATTAGGCTGCAATATTTCCAGTCATAATAACTCGTCAATACTAATCGTTCCAGACATACATTAGTCACAAAATTTGCTAGACGCGGTCGTCGTGAATATTGATAATTATTAATGATCAAACATTGGTGTAAAGTGCAATACTTTATTCTTTTTGCATCAAACTTTAGTTCATGTAACAATTTCGTGCAAAAACAAAGACAAGAATATTTTAAAGAAAAAACTCAATTATTCTAGTAATGAAAAGTAAATTCCACAGCAATAAATATGATAGAACACTGCAAGGCAATTATTAGTTTCACTTTGCGAAGTAGACTTTTATGTGTTTCTAGAGTAAAGAATTCATAGTGATATGGTCAATTATAGTTGTATTAAGATAGATTTCAAGCATTTCAAATTCATTTTGAAATTATGTAAACAAGCTCTACCTTAAGCCTAAAAAATACACAACGAGATCCATGTTTTGAATTTTTCTATTTTTTCTCTTAGTAAAGGTCACAACTTCTGTTTTTCAACTTTTATTTTTTAATAAGTTTTGCTTTTAGAAGCAAACTAGACAGTGCCTTTTGATCTTTACAAGTTATACCATTCCAAGAACAAGGGTTTTGATCAGAAAAGTTCCAATTTTTCATTGAGGCCTTCATTATTAGAACGTTTGACGGAGATTAGGGATATACCCTCATCATTCATGCAGCCCACAAGAAGTGGGTTTGAGACGCATAGGAGCAAAATGTAGAGGAAAAGAGCTAACATTTCACAAAAAGATTCGATCTTTGGAGATGGGTTTTGCTGGGCTTAATTTTCTTCACCAGAGAGATGGAGAGACGGAGACAGAGACAGAGACAGAGAGAGGAGTGGGAAAAATGGAAAGTTGGGTTGAGCTTAGGATGACAATGAGTCGGGCTACTCGCTAATATCTTGAGCTCGACTCGATAATTATTCAGTCTGAACTCGACTCATGAACTAAACGAGTAGGACACGAGTACGTCATAATACTCGATTTTTTAAATTTTGAGTCAAACTCGTAGGGAGCTAGTCAACTCCTTAGCTTGCGAGCAACTCGAAAAATATATATACACACACATATATATGTGTGTGTATAAGTTAAAAATAGAATTTTTCATCGCATACCACTAATAAAATTTTAATTCTTAATTTTTTGATAACATAAAAAAAATATTTTTTCCTAAGTAATCAATTTTATTATATCAATATAATATATAAAATATATTTAAAAATAATTTATTAATTATTTCTCAAGTCGAATATTTGGTTCTTTTTATCGAGTCGATTTCGAGCACAAAAATACTACTCAAGTCAATTAGAGGAATACTCGGCTCGACTCGATTCAAGATCAATTAGAGCAATATTTGGTTCAACTCAATTTGTATTGAGTCATCTGAATGATTCATGATTAATTAAAGTAATACTTGACTCGACTCGACTCGACTCATTTTCATCCTAGTTGAGCTTAGTTAGACTAAACTTGGAAAAAAAAGGCACAACCCTCAATATGTAGGCTTGGTTGTTGGAAACATTATTTTGGCAATTAACTCACACATCAATTTCATTTAATTTTTATATTTTCAAATTAAAAATTCAATATTACATTTTTTCAATGAAATTCATAGAGTTCTAATCGTGTGATTATTCTAGTGATTATTTTTTTTAATTTCATAAGTTATTTAAACTCGAAATTCCAAAATTTGCGATTAACAACGTGAGATGCTTCCGTTATTTTCCAATGATAAAAGCATACATGGGAAAGTTTATGGGAACACGTGAGAAACAAGTATCGCAACTGGTCGTTTTATATAATTAGCTGCTATCGCAATCGCTATCAGGCTTAGCAAAGCGTTACAAAGATTTCAAATATGGACTTTTTGACTTGTACACTAATTTAGAGAAAATGATTGCCAACCCAACTGCTAATGGTACGTGGGGTTAAATATTTTTTAATATATCAATTTGTTGATCATATTATTTTTTTTCCTTCAATTAATATATTAATTTTTTATTTTGAATCAAATCGATGTATATCGGATTAATTCCGTCCAAATTTTGGATGAAAAGCATTAGCGTACGAAACACACGACTAAACAAACACGTCGCGAGGGTAAAAAGGTCTCCCCTATCTCTCTTTCAATTATTTAGATCCGATAATTTTAATTTGAATTATATTTGATTCATATATATTTTTAATTCAATATAAATAACTCCACAATATTGAAAATTTTGAGGATTTGGTCATATAATTTTAGAAAAAAATCAAAGGTTAATCATGCATCTTATTAAAAAATTAAGGATTACAACTAATATGCAACTTATTGAGAAGTTGGAAATTATTACTAATTTGAAAACCCATATCCCTTTGATAATATTACTAAATTGGAATTATTACACTTTGAAAAGTATTATAAATAAAAATATTTCTAAATAATTTTAAAATAAATAAAATTTTTAAAAAATTAAATAAAAAGTTCTATATAATTAAATTCAATTTCACTCCATTTAAAACTCATAAAAAATTCAACAAAAATTCAATCAAACTAAATCCAAATCCCAATTTCCAATTATACTCCAAAATTCAACAAAATAAAAAAAAAAATGATCATATAGAATTATGTTTTCCAAAAAATTCAACGAAAATTTAACCCAATCCCAAATTTCAACAAAAAATCATATAAATATTTAAAAACTATATATATTCAACAAAAATTAAACAAAAAATTCATGAAAAACCACTAAAATAATATTTTAAATTCTATGTATTCAACAAAAAAAATATTAAAAATATAATTTCACTCTATTTAAAACTCCCAAAAAATTCAATAAAAATTCCTATACAAATATTTAAAATTTCTATATCTTCAACATAAATTGAATAAAAAATAATTAAAAATCCAATTCCACTTCATCTAAAATTCACAAAAAAATCAACAAAAAAATCATTAAAAAATTCACATAATTATTTAAAAATTCTATATATTCAACAAAACCATTAAAAATCCGATTCCATTCAATCTAAAACTCATAAAAAAAACTCAATAAAATTAAATCCAAATTCTAACTTTCAATTTTCAATTCAACTCCATTAAAATTTCAAAAAATAAAATCATAAAATTCTATGTAAATATTTAAAAATTTGTTATATTAAACAAAAAATTCATAAAAAATCCAATTATATTATTTCAAAAACTCACAAAAAATTCAACAACATTCAATAAAATTAAATCAAAACCCCAAAATTTCAATTCCATTTCATAAAAAATTGAACAAAATACTACAAAAAAATTTATATCAATATTCAAAAAAATCTACAACAATTCATCAAAAATCCAAATACACTCCATCTAAAACTTACAAAAAATTTTAACAAAAATTCAAGAAAATTAAACTCAAATCCCTAATTTCCAATTCCACACCTACAAAAATTCTCAAATGTTTTACAGTCATTTCGATCTGATTACTGCTTCCTATACATATATATATATATATATGCATAAACAAATTA
>MKEJ01065484.1:0-17423 GCA_001753735.1 Embelia ribes
CAATCAAATATAGTATGATAGTGTAATAACATGTCTATACCGATTATAACATCAAACCCCGACATATCAAAAACAATGAAGTCATATTCAAATATATGATCTGCGATAGAAATCTCACACCCCTGACAGATACTATCCATATAAATAATATCCCCTGGGAGTATCAATAAAAATGAGCTCCCCTAAAAGAGTGATAGGAAGATCTGACATCCTAAAAAATCTAGATGCAATAAAAGAATGAGATGCACCCGTGTCAAATAATACATAAGCCCAAGTAGAGAGAAATGATAAAATACCTCGAACAATCGAAGGCTCAGCTACCTCTGGTGCCTGAGGCATGGCATAAGGATGAGTCTGGGAAGACTGACCCTACTGGAATCCCCCACGAGTAGTATTGCCCTGATAACCTCCATAAAATACATTGATGCCCTGATGAGCAGATGATGAAGCAGCAATATGAGATGGCCACAGAGCTACCCCCAAAAGTGAATACTGCTATTAGCCATAAGTGCCAACTAAATAATGTTATCATCTCTATAATAATATTATTTACATTCGCGAAAAATTTATACGAATTTCCAAGACATTACATGAACTTGTTTCCCTTTTACCCATTATATCTCCCATATTTATTAGGTACTCATCTTTTTCTTCGTTTACTTTTATGTTTATTAACACATATTTTTCTTCCTGTATTTTTTATTCATATTTAGATTCCACTATTTCAACTAACCATATACTTTTATCATCTGATTCAATTTCTTCTAAGAATACAAGTTCAAATTTCTATTCTATTTCATCTAAAAAATCATTATATTTGTTATTTTCTTTATTTTTTCGTTGAGAACATTCATTAGCATAATATCCTAACTCTTTACATAACCAATATTTACAACCCTTCTTTTTCTAAGGGCAATTTTTTCCCCCTTATCAAACGATTTATTATTAAAACGCCTTTTGAAATATCTTTTTTTTTTTTGGATTGTTTGTTTCGTATGTTCTTGATTTTCTAAATCTATATTTTTTTTATAAGGTTTATAAGAACTAAGTTTTTTCTTAGTAAAGGATTTATTTTCTTTTTCTGATAGTAACGTCCCAATTTTATTTGCGCATCATCAATTTTTCCACAATAATTATTTATACTTTTGGATGCTAACTTAGCTTCCTTTTGCATTTTATATTTTCTCATTCTTTTTGTATCTATTCTTTTGCGAGTGAGATTCTATTACCTACGGAGTCTGTATGGTTATTTATTCCGTCTCTCCAATTTTCATATGTTTCTTCAATTTATTCTCCTATTCTATAGAGGAATTTTTGGAAATGCTTAAGTATATTTTCAAAATTTCCTAATTTATAATATAGTTTCTCAAATCCGCAATTAAAATTATCTAGATAACATATATTGTAGAGTTCAAATTGTTATAATTGTTCTAATTTTATCATGTTTAATCAATGTCAGCATTGTTTTACTTGTTCTCGAAGTATGTCTCCATTTAATTTTGCTCATATACTATTCTCAATTTCTTTTATAACATCTTTTATAGTAGCTCGTTTCATATTGATTTTTTGGTTGCAAGAATTACTTAACCCGCCAATTGGCTACTATTCCTCCAAAGGTATTTACTACATAATTATAAATTTCTTCTTGCTTCCAATGATCCATTAGATTAGCTACATGGATCATGCTAGTTGCCCATTCATTTATGACTTCATAAATATCTGCAACACAATTTCGGTTTAATCTAATTCCAGAGTCATATATTGTTTTGTATTCAAATCTATAAGGCACATATTTTTTTTATTATTTTTATAACCTTGTATTTTATAATAGACCTTTTTACAATTATCATCATCATTTTTATTCCTCCATTTAGATAAATTTCTATTACTTTCATCTCTAGGAGTTTCTTCATGTTGAGCTCTACTGACTATAGATCTATCTCTTTTGTTCCACTAGTAGATTCTTCTTTTATATTCATTTTTTCATTTTCTATTGTACACATTAGTCCAATCTATTTAGTTATTTTATCAATTTCTTACCCATAGCTTCTTTCTCAATTTGTGGTGCAATTCTTCAATACTCATTTCTTCATATATCCCTATCTAATGCTCTTTTTTTTAATTGGTATTCTCCATTTTCAATTTCTAGTTTCTCTTTTTCTAATAACTTAAAGAAGTTTGGTTCAATATCTATAACTATATTGTCATAAAATTCTAATTCTTCATCATTTTCTAGTTAATCAATTTATTATTGAACTCTATGTCTAATTCACAATATTTACAGTCTCCTATTATTTCTTTATTCATTAGGGTTTGCTCATATTCATACCTATAAAAACATAAGTCAATACTCTTTTGGACGATTTGTTTATTTTCATCTATATTTTTATTTTTATCGACTATAATTCCAGTATGTCAGATTTCATTTATGATTTCTAAGTTATTATTATTTATTATGGCTTCTAGTAATGTGATTATACTATTATTCTGACACACTATTATTTTTTTTTATCTAAAGTATTTATTTGATAAAGAATTATAATCACTTCAAACTGTTTACTATTATTTTCACATTATTTATTTTTTCGATAATTTTTCAATTATCATAATCTTTATTTTTTATCAAGTTATTGCCCTAATATATCTTTTAGGGTTTCTAAAATAGATGTATATATTCTAATAAGACTAGCAGTAGTAGCTTCAATTTTTATTATCCTTTGTTTTAACCCCTTGTTTTGCATATTTTTTCATGCTTCAATTTTTTGTACTAATAGTTTATTTTGTGCTTGCCTTTTTATGATTTTTTGTTCTAAACTATTGCTTTCTACCAATTTATTTCTTATTTATAACATTATATATGTGATATAATTGTTTTGACCTACAATACTATATTGATTTTGGTCTAAAGACCAGTGGATATAATGAATGAAATCTTCTGCTCCACTCCTAGTACTGACACATTAATGGAAACTCCCTCATGAGTGTTGCACTGTATCCTAATTCGTTTCTAAATTCAATTGTTTTTATTCTCTAGTTATACAATAGTTTAATTTCTTTTTTTTTTTTTTTGCTATAAGAAATATAATATCCTAGATCCTTTAATTCGTTTACTCTTTCTATATAATCATTGTCCATGTCATTACTCTAGTATTTGTTTTGAGTTTATAGATCTTTTAGTATTTTTTATAAAAAAAAAAATTAGCCTAATATGTAAACTTTTTTACTTAATTTTTATTAAAAAAAATAGACACACCTTATAAGTAAATGTAGTAAAAATATACCGTATTATTAATTTTGATTATTTCCAACACCTTCAGTGTAATAAACCCTTAATTTAACCCCATTAATCAGGTCAGTTGGCACGAATCTGATGAATAAGGATGGCTCTACATTTGTCATAGAGATGAATTATCACTTCTAGAAACTTGAGAATTAGGGTAAATTACACACTACCCCCATGTGGTTTCTGAAAATTTCAGAAAACTAGATGTCGCTGAAAATTTCAGATTTTTGAGGATAAAGTCATGAAAGTCAGATTATTTGTCAAAATAATTAAAAACATTATAAATTATCCTTTAAATATTACTTTATGCCTAGTTTTTGTTATAATTTTTTAAAATAAATTGTACTTATAAATATGATAGATACACTTTTCTAAAAAGTATGACAATTTTCATTTTATTTTATCAAATATGTGATTAAAATTCAGAAAATAATGAAATAAAGTAAGAGAATATGGTCCTCATATAAATTAAACTTGGGTTATGAATGGGGAAAAGTGTAATTTCAAATACCTCAAAGGGTATTCTAAAATATGCAGAAACCTTGTAGGGGCTAAGTGTAATTTACTCAAAAAAATTTACATGAATATGTACAATAATTTTTATTTTTTTACAAAGTTATTATATTATATTTTAAGAACAAATTACTGAAATTTTTTAAAAAAACTTACTATAACAATTTTAAATAAAAAAAATATTATTAGTAATTTGTACATCAATCATAATAATTTGCTACCGCGATAACTTCGTTACCAAGGGGCGATCTATCTGATTATTATAGTCAGCATTATTGTCCAGCTACAGGAATCAGAATCAGAAAAAACATTTTGAGAACTAATTCACCAAATAACCACGCTCTAATATAAGGTCATTCACAAATAAATTAACCTCCATTATTATCTAACTTTTTCAATTGACTAGCATAAACTATTTTATTCAGTCAATTGATCACCAATTCCGCTAATTATGGATAAAATTACTTATCGGAAACACTCGCTCATGTTACCAGTGGGTGGTTCGTGTTACTCAAGGGGGCTTTATTCGTGATTTGAAAATAAATTAACATCTGTGATCACATAAACTTGGAAATTTTTTATCCAACTTAGTCTCTTGAGAGCGTTAATTAGCTAGTATGTCATGAGTTTTATTTGATTATAGAGGCTGATGTGAGGTGAAATTCAAATAAAAATTCAAATGAAAGTAGTAAATATTGAAAGAAATCATATAGCACGTGATTATGGACATTTACATATTAACCGTTTTGTTTTCAAACAAAAACTAACGGATCAACCACCACCCTTCTCTCCAGTTTCTGCAAGAGACTCACAGATTATACAAAAGGCTGTGAAAGTGATTCGGAAAAGCCAGACAGAAATGAATACTGTATTCACTTGTAGGAAATACTGTTAATATCTCTTCTTCCACTTTATTATTATCAAGATTAATTGCACATTTTTTATTTTTGTATAGTTCGATAATTACAATATTTGGCAGTTGCCATCATTTGTTTTTTTATGACTCTCTCTATCTCATTTTAATAGTCATGTTTTTTTTTTTTCGTCCCAATGTATAGTTCAATTTCAATTTTTAAAAAATAATTAAAAAATTATTTTACTAAAATATATTTATTTATTGTACTTATTTAATTACTCCTATCAATATAAATTGTACAAAATTGGCAGCATTAACAAGGGGTATATTATAAGATATAGTAAAAATATTTAAGATTTCAATAATATTAATTAATGGTTATTAATTCATGTTAAAAAAAAAATGAAACTATTAAAATAGGGCTGATGGGGTAATTATTGGAGGTCAAAATAAAAACAAAAACTTATGAGGGAGGATACATTCATTCGTATCTTATTTCAAATTTCAAATTTCATTTTTTCAACTTGCCCAAAATTATGTCCGCTATCAAATGATTCAATAATTTATAAATAGAGGGATTATAGGTTCTAGAGCTTTCTAAAAGGTTCCTGAAGAATATGTTGAGTTTCGACTTGTGATGCAAATGAGCCGAGATAAGCATAGTCTTATATTGTTTAGGCTCGGCTCGTTTATTCAATACGTCTATTCGGATTCCATTCAGGCTCATTAAGGTTCAGTTTGGGTTCGGCTTGGGCTTGACTCATTTCATATTTATAAAGTTTAGTTTGGGCTTGGTTCGGCTCATTTAGTTAAACGAGCCGAGTCGAGCTGAACCTGAGTTTACAAGACTCGTCTCATTTAGCAACTTGCAAGGTTTTGTCAATTTCAATAGCCATAAATTGTTGAATTGGGTTACAAAATATGTTAAAAAGTCTAATATTAACATAAATTTGTCATAGTATTACAATCTAATAACAACTGATCAATGTATATATGAAATACGCACTTTACATTAACTTAGTTTTTAAATTATAAATTCTACATCCTTTTGTTTTATAATTACTCAAGTGAGTCCGAGCATCTAACGAGCCGAGTTAGGAGTTGTTCAAACTCGACTTGTTATTTAACGAGCCCTATCTTATTATTTAAATTCAATTCATTTACAAATAAACAAACCTGAGCCGATTTAAATCCAGTAAAAACTATTCACTTATACAATTAGTAAGTATTGACTATATATACATCTATTTAGTCTTAAATGAGCTTACAATTATTTTCAAAGCTACGTTACTAACCAACGCATTTCCAATCAGAACTATGTTACTATCCAATATATTTCCAATCAAAACTGTTTTACCAAACAACACATTTTCAATCAAAATTATGTTAATAGCCAACAATTTTTCTATCAAAACCATGTAAGGAGAAGACCTAAACTGGTATAAATACCTTATACTACCACTTTGCTCACTTACAAGTTTCATACACTCGTATTACATTTAGTCTTTTGAAATAGGATATAGGGGAAGACTTTATCTTATTAAAAAAAAAAAACGCCTTGCAATTAAAGAGAATTAATCTATCAAAATAAATAATTTAATTTCCACAACACTAGATGAGTGGTTTTGGACTATATGTAAAAGTATTATAATCATCACGCAAGATTTGATAAAGTTATGTTGACTACAAATGATTATGTTCAAAAAATAATATGTGAAATAAATTTATTATATATAATCTATATTAAGTTTATACAAAAATTTTGAACATATGCATAATGATGTGATTGAGTTGCTTACGGATAATTTTGCCGTGAAATGATGTGAAAAGATGTAAAATAATGTAAAATATGTGAAAAGATGTAAAATAATGTAAAATATGTGAAAAGACGTTAATTGAATTGTAATTGTTATTTATTGTATCGCATAAAAGATAGTATGAGAATAACAATAATAAAATAATAAAAAATAGCAACAAAAATTTATATCTTATTAATTTTATTGTACAAAATTATTTTGAAAAGAATCTCAAGTATTACTTATCCGTATCGGTATAGTTTAAACTCACTAAGCTTACTAAACTCCTTTAGCTTAATGTTTTGTCAGGTGAGTTCGTTGACTAATTGCAGATTGGTGCAGTCGGAACCGAGTTTAACTTCCATTAGCGTGCCAAACTATTTTCTAAGAATTTGATAATTTTCAATAAAAAGTTTGTTAGTTATAATTACAGTTTTGAATTTTATTAAATACGTTTGAAAATAATGTCATATTATATTATCAAGGATTTCAAGTTTGAGTTGTATAATTTTATTATTTAGCAATTTGAGTGTTATTAAAGAGTTTTATTTTAGACTTACGTATATCGTTGGCTATTACTAGCGATATACAATGATATATGGTCGATGTCATTTCCTATTTGGGGTGTGATAGTTGAACCCTTGACAAACCTCTAATGAGCTGAGTTTGAGTTGTTCAAACTTGATTCGTTATTTAATGTGCCCTATTTTGCTGTTCAGATTCAATTTGTTTACGAATAAAAAACCCTGATTCGAGCCAGTGACGAGTTCTAATTTGTTCATTAACTGTTTGGTTGATCTGCATCACAGACATGTCACAGTTCTGCCTTAAAAGGAAGGAAATTATTTAGAAACGATTCCCTAATATGGGGTTAATAATATGGGATATTAACATAATACTCACCTGTGGTTTGAAAATATGCACAAAATCACCCTTATGGTTTATTTTTTACATAAACCTCCATTATTTTAAAATTTTAATGTTTACTAATACTAAATAATATTTTATTACTCATTATTCTAAAACTTATCATTATTTTTGGATGTGTAATGGCAAAAATAAGGACTTACACTCACACTTAAGCAAGTGTACATCACTTTTCATTAATTAACGACGGAGTGGAATTTTTATGTGAGAATAAAAAATCATGAGAAGATTCTAAGTTATAAACAAAACACGAGTAGATTTTATGCAAAAAATTCAAACCACAATAAAAAATTAGCATTTTCTCCTAATAATTTACGTACAGAGTCCAATTGTATTTCAGTGTGAAATTATTATTTTTATTATCAAAAGAAAAACAAAACAATTGAATCTCACGCTAAACTTGGCGGGAGCTTCAAACTCTGATTTCAAAATCAAAACGACCCGTTATATACCTTTTGCTTTTCAAAAATTCACTCCAAATCACAATTTGCAACCAATCTCTCTCTCTCTCTCTCTCTCTCTCTCTCTCTCTCGCTCTCGCTCGCTCGCTCGCTCCATCCAAATGCGAACTCGATTTCTCTGCATCGACTACTTCAACCCCTCCCCAAACCAAACCCTAGATTTCCTCCGCCTACCTCTGCCACGTCACCTCCCTACGCCACCGCCGTCCCTCTCCTCCGACCTCCTCTCCACCGTCTCCGATTTCGACCTCTCTCTCGAGCTCGACCTGTTACCGATCAATGATGCTCTCGATAAGTTCCTCTCCGATGTTCTCCCTAAGTTCATACACATCGATGATCGAGATTGTTCAGCTCACAGTGAGGTATTGATTTGTTCTTAATTTTTTTCTGGAAATTTTGATTCTGAGTTGTGGACCGTAGCTGATAGATACAGCAGCAAGAGAATCGAATCGAATGGAATCGAAATTGTAGCATTTTTGTGTTAAATTCATTGACATTAGAGTATCTTAATTTAAATTTTGCTATTTGTGAAAATTGGATTTATATTTTGGAGCTTGTTTTGTTTCCGGAGTATTTGATTCTGATTTATGGATTGTATTTTATGGATAAAGCAGCAAGAGAATCAAAGTTAAATTTTAGTAGCATTGATGTGTTAAAATTCATTAGCATCTGAGAATCTTAATTTAAAATTTGCTATATGTAAAGATTGGATTTCGATTTTGGATATAAATTAACATTTGAGAACTTATTTCACAATGAGGTACTTTTTTTATTTTTCATTAGTTGTTTTCATAATTTTGTTATGGAATCTATGATTCTGATATATGAACCGCAGTTTATGGATAACGCAGTGAGCGAATCGATTCAAAAAATTGTAGCATTTTGTTAAATGCATCAATGTTTGAGAATCTCAATTTAATTTTGCTATTGGTAATAATTGGATTTAGATTTTGGAACTTGTTTTAGTTGTCAAGCGAACTGAGTTTACTGTTGGAGAGCTTTGCAGCTTGTTTTCAGATTATTTGATGTTCATGATGACGAGTAACTAACTTGTGCTAAGGATCTTAGATTGATTGATTTTGTAATTTATAGAACTTTGGATCTATTTATCGTATATTGACTAATCAGCAGTTGAATGGAATTTAATATTGGTATGTTGTGACTTATGTTTTGTTTTAGCCAAATTGAAATCTTGGAATTATTTGTTGGATGGTATATTGCGACTTACGCTTGTTGTAATATCTTCCGCTCGGGTTTTGACTCAGGATCTTGTATTGAGCAGTTCTAGCTTGAGAAACTAAAGATTTATTAAATGTGTCTTGATAAATTAAAAGTTGAATCAAATCAAAATCCTAGCACTATCGCCTTTGATTGACGTCTTCATGAAAATTTAAGCATCATTGGTACATTGCATCGTCAAGAGGTTGGGTCCTCCGTTTTCCCTAGCTCTATTCTGTTTCCCCCAACCAAAAATTATGATGTTGTTGCTTAAAGTTTGTTAGTTCTGGTTATTCTGGTTTTACCTTCATTTCAAACACCAAGTATCTAAAAAGTTTTAAGTAATGTTTGTGTTTCATTTGAGTTGATATGCTCAATTAAAAATAAAACAGTATTTTTATGGTCTAGCCAAATGTAGTCTCAAGTCTTAACTTAACCTTTGAAGGTTTTTCCTCCGGACTATTCGTTCCATCATTCTATTGTGGTATCAAGTTTTGGGAAGAAACTGTCATGTTTGGTATCAAGAGTATGTGTTCCAATGTTTATTTAATCTGTTGCAACATAAAGATGGAACTGTTCGAATCGTATCATATCTAGAGCGTTTCATCTTCAGTAAAGCTAATCCGTCTCATTGCAGGAGAAGTGTGAACATAGTTTTGAAACTAATGAGGATAGTTGTATTGATGTGGTGGAATTTGAAGTGCGACAGCTGGATATATCCTTGGTAAGAGTGTCCTGCTGAACATATATGGCTGTTAATACAATATGGTATTGAAGAAGCTACATGTGTATAATCCATGTCATGTACAGAAACTGTATGTTTGAGTTCCATTTATGATATATTCTTCTTCTCTTGTAGGAAAATGGTTGCCTCTTCGAAAAGAAGTTGGAACTGTTTTCTGAAATATTGGAGGCTGAAGGCAACCTGGTAACAATTTAGACCTTTTCAAAATTTTGCTATTTCTGTACTCATATGCTGCTAGCAGTATAATATATTTTGGGTTTTCTGTATCATGTGCTTGGATTGAAAATAGGATTTCGAAACATTATAATGAGATGTGGGATGAAAGCCTTCAATAATTTTTTATGTAATGATAGTTTTAACCAACTATGCTAGATTGATCTTTCTCTTTAAGCTTGCATGTTTCGTAGTGCAATCTCTCCGTGCAACCTAAACCAGCTGGTTAATGAATACTTCTTTTGCAGGGGACAATTGAGCCAGATCTTGCATTTCATTATCCATCTGAGGCCTTAGAATCAGTATACTTAATTGATGAAATGACTTCAAATGGACATACGGATCAAAAGCCTTTCCTGCTTGAGGATGCTTGTCCTGTTCTAGACCAGGCTCACCTAAGTGACTGCACATTCCCTCTCTTGGAAGTAGATGAAATCAGCTTAGGAATTACCAATGGCGTATGTATTGAGGAAGAAGTATTACTTGACAAAATTGAAACCCTAGTGTGTGTAAATAGTGGAGAAGTTGTAGATGATGCTAAAGAGTTATTGGGTTCTGTAAACATTGACATCTTAGAGTATATATCAGGTCCATCTTCATCAAATAAGAGCTTTCCGAATGCAATGGAATGCTCAAACAGTTATCCACAAATAGATCTAATTGGCATCATTGAGCTCTCATATCTTGAAGGAAACCATGCATATCTGGGAGAGACTGCGGATTATAAATCCATCTCCATGGGAATTTTGAAATTTGAAGAATATCAATTCCTTGATTTCACTTCCTATCAGTTTGAAGATGTGCTTTGCAAATTGGCATCAGTTTCTGAAGCAGCAACATGTGAAAAGATGCCCCTAGAAGATTTAGTTGAGGATTTCAATGAATTGATTGTTAGTCATGAGCTCACTCCGATAGACGAGTGTTTTAAATCTCTGCCCATTCCTATTCTCTCGGACTATGGAAGGATAAGTTCACATTATGAATTGGTTGAGGAAATACTAGCTTCTTTGGAGCCTCAGCCTCCTTCCATCTCTGATGATATATACTTGGACTGGCAATTTTTGGAGGAAGATTATGATAGCAATGAGAAGTACTCCTCTTGTTGGAAGCAAGTGTTGGAGATAGACAAATACTCCATTGATCCGAAATCTTTTGTTGATGGAAAGCAGATATTCGACTTTGTTTTTAATAGTGCCACACCAAATGTGGGACACATAGAAAATAACAAGGAAACCTTAGATGTACGTTCTGATGACATTTCCGCAGCAGGCGAATGTCTGAATGACTTTACAACTAGCAGGTTGAATCACGATGAATGTCAAAAGCATGGATATCTAGAGATTTCGTCAGACTTAAATGCGGAGAGAATTTCTTCTTTGGTCAGTTCAATGTCGCCATTTGACAATCTAAATTTTTTCTTGAATCCTCGGGAAGCCGCCGCTGGGAAAATTTCTAAACCATCTGCTAAGGTTCTTGAAGGAGAGATAAAGTCCGAAGGTAAACTGACTGAGTCTACAGTTTTGGCAATTCCATCTGTCGATCAGATAGCACCGTGCGTTACTGCCAAAGTACAACCTCAGCCATGTGATCTCAAGTTGCACCAAGTTTACTTGTCTGGTTGTGTTTTGGAACTTATTGATAACTTTCAAAAGAATTATCTAGCCATCTTGAAAGGTGGTGCCCTGCTGGCAAAGATTCCGAAGTCAAGCTTAGCCACTGATGATAATGCATTACTTAGTCTTCCAAAACACACACTTATGGATTGGATCAAGAAAGCAAACGACCGGAAAAATTGTGTGGATGATAATGATGATACCACGGTTGCATTAGTTACTCTATGTGCAATCAAACAGACGGCTTGGTACTTGTGTTACTTTGGCATCCCGGCAGCGTATATCTATCTAAAACAGCTATGTCAAGTTCTTGATTGCCTGAAATATAAATTTAGTTTTCTCCGGACTTTGATTGAAAATATGCATGCGAAGGACATGAGAGATATAACTACATCTCATCCATCACTTTCTGTTATCCAATCAGTTCTGCAATCCCAAACCAATAATGGTGGTATGAAGATTTTGATTGTGGCTGACCAAGTTTTCTGGCTGTCGCTGAAGAGACTGTTAACTTCATTGCACATATCGTATTGTGATCTATGCAGTCTTTCCGCACATAAAAGCCAACCTGACCTTTATGGCACTATTCTGGAGGCTATGCAGCACTCGGATTGCCTTCTAATATCCACTGAGTAAGTTTTCAATCTTTCAATAGCAATCTTACTGTGAACTGTTGTTCTGGATCTATGAAAAATTGATAAATGTTGAAAATACATCAAATTGGGCATTAATTTCTCAATGTATTATTTAGGGCCTGCTACTCGCGGAGTCCATATTCTTTCTCTCTTGTCATGTAGATTTGTCAGTGACGAGGCAGTAAGGTTCTTGCTTTTTGTTATTGCTGAGAGTAATGCATGGCAAGTTGGCAACTTTCCTTTCTGATTCATTTTTTCAGCTTTGCTCGAATGTTAACTCATTTCTTTTTCTGTTTCCATTCTGGCTAGATACTTGCCTATGTTTCAGCAGACAGTAATGCATGTCGAATTTCTGTTCTCCTACGTTTTCTTTTTAGTTTTGCTTATATGCAGATAACTTTGACCCATTTCTATTTCTGGACATTTAGAGTATTTGATCATCTCTCTCATATCTAATGTAGTAAAATACTATTTACCAACCCATGGCAAGTGTTTCAGATTTGGATTGTGTCCATGAGGAAAATTTTACGTAGAAATTGGAGCTTACTACTCTTGGAACTGAAAGCTGGGATGATTTATATGATACCTTAATTCTCTAAGGCTTTCTTCATTTTTTTCTCTTCCAATCTGCATGATATTCTGATAGTGTCTATCAAAGAAGCCACTTACTTTTTTTTTTCCATTTTTTCTTCAAGGCATATTTCAGCATCATTCCGATTTGATAAATTCAGTGTTGTCTTGGAATATGGAGGTCCATGCAGCTCATCTAGAGTATCAACGATTTTCCCTAAGCCACTTGGCTTCCCTGGTCTGCATTTCTTCAAGCTGGAACTTGAGGAATCCAGTGCAACAAAAGCACTTTGTGAAGGTGTTGACATGCCCTGCAGTACTTCCTCTCCAACGGCAAGTTTCTTGAACTTGATAATGTGTGAAAGGGTTTCTTTTCTCTTCTCAACAGATGTGCCCTTTTTTGTTTTTAGTCCGACTATTATTGTTCTTTGCAGAAATAGCTAGGCAATTCTAATAATTATGCCATGGTTGTTGGTTAGACCCAAAGTCTACTAAATTTGACCATTGTTAGTAGTTGGAGATGTTTTTGTGATTCATAGTCTAATGAAATCTAGAATTTGCGGTTGGCTATATGGAACCAAAGTTGGAGTCTAGCTCTTGGTGATACTAAATTTTTAAAGATGCAGAGTAAGTTTAGCACTGTGCTATGTACTTTTCACGACATGAAGTAGGACAAACTATTTAAAGATGGAAATTTTTTGTGCACCTTTGCATGGTCTTTACTTTGTTGTTTGATTGTTGAGATATATATTAGCAAGTGTTCTTACAGAGGAACTTGAAGTTCGAGAGGCCAATAGGCAGAATCATGATATTGCTAATCTGGCTAACCAATGTAAATTTATAATGTATGGCTTGTGGAAGAGTTGGTCAAGTAGTAGCTTTTCTACTCTTATCCATGATGTGACTGGTGTTTAGCCTTGTCATGAAGTTTTCGAAAGTCTTATTTGGCTTCAAATTGATGACGGTGATGATACCTAGCAGGAGTTGGAAAAACTATTAAATTTTATCCCTTGTGAGGAGAAGTATCATATGGGATCTTCAAGCCATGAGGATGTACAGTTCACTACCGAATCAGAGCAAGTTTCTAAGAACATGCCAAATGTACCATCAGCAGAGGAACCGAAGCGAAATCCTGGCGACATTTCTTCATTTCCAGATACATTGATCATAGTCAACACACAAAATTTGAATAAAGAAATGATAATATCCCGAAGAAGCACCTATCAAAAGATTCTTGCAATGGAAAAACGAGGAGCACAAGTTGTTGAGCGAGATTTGAAGTTTCCTGTGGATGTCATTATAAGTGCTGCGATGTGCTTGGTGTGGTATGATTGTGGAAATATCAGAGAAAAAGCAACAGCTCCTGATGAGGCTTCTTCATCTTTACTCTTGTGCATTGAAAATATTGCTGCTAATATCTTGACCTCTTTGAGCTTCAGCTTCAGCTGCTGCATTTTGGTAATTGTCTTGCCTTTGTCATTTAAGGTTCAAGCTACTTAGCATTTGTTCTGCACTCAGCAGTAGATTTTGGAGTTAGGGGACATTTTGTTTAAGAAAAATAGAAACTATTTGGTTTTTGTCTTTCAAATATGTATCATCTCTAGTTCATTTCTAATAAAAGTTATTACTTTTAACTTTTTTTCTTCAGGTCTTTGAGGGGGAAAGTAATTTCCTCTCCGCTGTTATGGAATCTTCAGACGAACTTTATGCTGCAGCGTTTAACTTGAGAATGGATTTGCAACTCCTGCTCTCGCATTCTTCCGATTTGACTGATGAGATTATACTAAAATGTATTGAATCTACCGCCAAGTTAACTAGGCACATCTATCCTAAAATGCCTGAATCAGAAACCCTTGCAGAATCTTTTCTTACTTCGTTTCCCTCATTAAATCCTCTTTCAGCTCATGCAATACTGTCCTCAGGGGGTACTCTTGTTGAGTTCCTCGAGTGGTCAAATGAGCGGAGACTTCGTGCTATTCAGAAATATCATGTTCCAGATGAAAGTTTTCGGTTGTTAAGCACTTTATGCAAATATGGGGAGAGAGAGGATACTAGATCTGCAATGACTGACTGCTCCTCAGCTTCCTCAGCTCCTGAGTCTAGGAGCCATCACTGCAAGCCAGAATCTATGAAAAAGGTACAATACAGTCATAGTCCTCATAAGACCGACATTGATAAGGATGACTTATTTAATTTTGAGTTATTAAAACAATTCGGCGATGATAGGCGGAACCACCCTAAAGTTTCAAAGTCATACGATAATTGGATATTGTGGGGAGATGAAAATTTTGATGAGAATCAAGAAACTGGTATTTTCAGCAGTGATTCACCGTTTCACAGAAAACAAGGCACAAGAGCTGCTGGTGTGGCCCCCATGACGACCCCTTTGAGAGTAAGCAAGCATATTGATTCACAAATGCCAAGAACATCCACATCTTATGAGATGAAAAAGCGTACTTGGCCTTTTGATGAGGAACTTTTTGGTCCTGAAGAACCAAGTCATATTTCTTTGTTGGACAAGTTTAATCTGGACTTCAACAAAAAGTCTAGAAACCCAAATGAGGACTCAAGAGGTGAAGTTATCGATATTAATGATAGTTTTCCCACAGTAGATGATTTCTCTTCTATACCAACGGATCTTTCTGGTTTGGGGTTCGAGACTGATAGATATACCTCATTGGGGAACTCTAGAACAGCAAGAAGATTGTCATGTAGCGGGGGCCACCTTCATATTTTTCCCACTTCTGCTGAAATTAGCTCCAAATTCAATGTGTGGGATAACATTGATGATAAGGGGCAAAGCTCGAGTAAACATACAAATCCAGATTTCACAAGAAATAAATTGCCCCTAAAGCACCAAGGTGAGCTTTCAGAGGAATGTTCAGAACAGATAGAAGCTACTTATTTTCCCAGCCAGTCAGTTCGAGAGAGGTGTACGCAACAACAGAGTGGATCAGCTCTGGCAAACGCAGTTCTATCCGCTCAACCTCAGCAAGGATCACCTTGGACGATAGAGTTTCTAAACAGGATAAGGGAAAAGAGCAGATTGCGCCAGCAGGCCCTTCCGCCTAACATGTCGCCCATTTTTTCCCCTTTCTCGAAAAACATATCGAAGGGCACAAAGAGGAGAAGTCCGTCTCTTCTCGATTTTTACAAGTATCAAGGGGGAAACACAAAGACTTCTAAAAAGATCAATGAACCGAAGAGGCAAAGAAGATCTTCACAGCCGCCGGCCTTTTCCAAGAAAGAGAAGACGATACCTTCCACTCTTCCAGTATGTACCCCGCTTGATAAGAGGGCACGACGGGTAGGTAGACTGTTAAATACATGATGAGTTTGTCAATTATTTACTGTGGGATTATGTTACAATGTCCTGCATTTTCTGTTAGATATCGAGAAATATACTTTTCTCACTTTTCTCATGTTTCTAAACTTTTTCATCTCAATTTTTCTCTGAGTTCTAGCACGCAACTATGTTGACAGCTTGACTTCCTAAAATTTCCTTTTTTTTTTTTTTTTTGTTCCTGAGTAATATTTCTGCTATGCATCCATTTCATTCACTTCTTTTATGTAAATCCCACTTCCGGTTTCCATTTTGTTTATGTTTCGTGTCTAACCACATTATTATTCATGCAGACGCTTTCATTTTCATCGGGTGGAGGTGGAGGCCAAAGCAAGCTGATCTGGAGTGATAAAGTTGAGCATAACATGGACAGAAGATTTTACCACTGAGCTCAAAATTAGAAACGCGTACCAGGTCGATGACGATGTGTAAGAATTCGTGATCTCTTTCTCAATTAAAATGCGTTGATTCTCATATGTTTTCTATCCATGCATCCTCAGGGTCTCTGTATGTAACCTGCACCACGCAGAAACGAAAATCAGAGTAACTAATATCACAGAGAAAAATAACTTTGTAAGTCATATAATAATCATAAGCAATGAAAATGTTATTATTAAATTTTAGTTTTACTTTAAAATTTTTTATCAGCTTATAGCGTCATTTGGTGGAGCTTTCTTCCATCTTAACCCACCCTAGTTATCCCGTTAGGGACTTGGGGCTGCCAATACGTTGGGGCTGTATCCAATGGGGTTGTTTGTTTGACACATAAATATTATACTTTTGTATTCCCCCTTAAGGTAAAATCTTTAGTTGTTGCAACAGAAAAAATAGTTATCCACACCTTCAAGAGAATATTTACGCTTTTGTGAAAGTACAAAATTTGATTCCCCCTGCCCCGGAAAAACCTGCATTTTTTTTCATGCTTTACGGTAATACCAACTATTTTTACTACTTCTAACGATTTATTTTTCTTTTGCTACCTAACACACTTTTAATACTATTATCCAAAAGTTCTCTATTTTTTGGTGCAAAAAGGTAAAATCGCTTACTCTGGACGCCCCCACGACCTCCGTCCTAAGGGTCATGTGGAGGATGTAAGTCAGAGTACCCAGCGGTCTCTTAGACAGGTGGCCCAGTGCCTGGTGCACACAAGGACCCACCCCCGAGAGGAAGTGAAAGTTCCACACTGCGGCTGCCAGGATTCGAACCTTTACCATTTGGTGCAAACTCCTGCCCAAGTACCAACTGAG
>MKEJ01065490.1:0-15237 GCA_001753735.1 Embelia ribes
AAATTAATAATATCATTAAAGTAAAAAATTCATTCAAATTTCCGGGACATTACAATCTATCTCCCTCTCTCTCAAACAAAATAAATATTTTTTGAAATATAAGTAATTCGCCTTCTATAATGGCGAATTGTAGATTTAAAATTTTAACTAATTTGCCATTTATCTTGGTAATTTGGTTCCTTGAAAAATTAAATAATTTGTCATTAGAGTTGGCAAATTATGTAAAATATTTTAAGTAATTCGCCATACGATATGACGAATCATATTAAATACATCATCTATGTAATTATGTGAATAGGTGGACCGATTACGTAATTTTGGGGCCCACCTAACCCATATGAATAAAAAACTCAAGAATTGTCTAACACTCTTATTTGACCAATGAAGAATGCTTATATAGGCTACATCAGGGACGATGGAAAAATATAGGAAAAATTATCATATACAGATAAGGAGTAATCTCTCAACCATGATAAATATTTATTATATAAATCATAATTAGTACCATTAAATAATTATGATTGAAGTCTCTTCTCATATCCCAATTAATCATTTGGAGCTTCATGTTATTTATATTTATTAATTTTTTCATGTTAAGATTACATATACCCACTTATTAAATTAAATTACTAATAATTTTATTTAATAAGCATATTAATTTTTTTAAGAACTTTCGCTTAACATATTTGATGTGTGAGATTACAAAATTCACCAGCAAGGTTTGATGCAATTAAAATTTATAACCTTTATTAAGAGGGTAACATCAATCCTATCACTAGGATGTGGATTCATTCAATTAATAATAAATACCATATAAATAATATAACCATCTAACCCACTGAGTTTATTAACTAATAAATAATTTTACTATTTTATTAATCAAAGACAAACACTATCCAAATATGTCTAGATAATAATATCAGGATTAAGAATATAAATATATGTATAACCATTTGTTTATCTAGTCAATAGAAAAATAATAACCTCAACGCGGTTCTGTTTAAAATACAAAAATGCAATAGTATGAGGAGTTGGAATTATATCATGCCTTATAGTTAAGACATACCTGCCAAAATTATTTATTACAATTATATTGATGATGTGTCCTTTTCATCTAACATTGTAAATATAAAACTTATATTAGATAAGAACCGATTATTCATCTTCTGTGTATAAACTGTACACCACACACTACATCATCAACTAAACAGAATATAGGCACATACTTATTCATTAATAAATGACAATAAGACATTACTCATAATATTCTCCCTAAGTGATTTAATTTTAAATATTAAAATACTTAATTCATTATTAGCTTGGGTTTTAATAAAATCTCAACAGTTGCATGAAAAATGTTAATTATAGTTATCAATGTAATACATTTAGAAACCATCCACATCTAAAAATGACCAATGGATAAGCGAGATGTGGCGAGTTGATTGACTCCAAATTGAAGATGATGTCCGCTGTTAGTATAAGTCGGATGAATGTATTCTTTCATGGTTTCCACATAAAATTATCTCCTGTTTATTCTTGCTAATTGATCTGAAAAAATGCAGTTGATCACAAATAAATCTTTTGTATATCTATGCAAACATATCTTTTTCCAATATTTTGTTGGCGCAGTTATATGGACACATAAATTTAACAAATTTATATTTTAAGTTCGGGTATGAGAAATTAAAATATTGGCAAATAATCAAGAAACTCCTCCAAATTTGATCCAAAACATCTCAAATTTAGTTACTTTCATTTTCATTTTGGTTTGACTTTGAAACTGTGAATAAATTCGGTTTTCATGCGCTTTCTATGCACGCCAACTAGTGCTCGAGTTAAAATTTTCATTCCAGAGTTTCGATCAGCATAAAAGCAATTTAAATTTTAAACACTTTTGAATGATTACCACTCTTTTCTTGTGTGTAACAAGAGGAACAAGTAGAAAAGTGTGAATTGTGATGATTTATCTTCATAAATCCTCATACTAACATATTTTCTTAAAAGAAAAAAATTGAAATCAATTACCTTGAAACCTTATTTGAAAAATTGCTTGAGAAGGCTAGCAAAAATAGATCAACATTGGTGATAAAGAAACTCCCGCAAAATTAAGTTTCTAAGAGTCAATAGAGTCAATATGTTTATTGTTTTCATCCAACTTTGGCACTATGTTTTTATCGCATTGATCTGTACACATATTATCATTTGCCAAGACGACACTAACATGTTCCATAGTTTTTTCGTGCCTTCATGCATGCAGTGTTGACATGGTCGTCATCTTCATATTCATCATAGATTGGAGCTAGGTTTTGATCAACTTGTGATTCTTCGGAAAGACAATCTGTGTCCTTAATAATACTCCATCCGTCCTAATTTAATAATCACATTTCTTATTTTCACACAGATTAAAAAGTTACAATTAATGTTGTTGAAATTAAAAATATTTTTCATTGTTTACAAATATACACATAATTAATATTAGTATTCATTTTCTACAACTCATGATAATGTAAATAGTTCCAAGAATGGAAATAAGGGAGAATGTGAAAAGGTTTGAATGACTATTTGTATACTCTAATAGAGTTCAAAGGTTTTATAGTGTATAAATGTATCGAAGATGGTGTAGATGTTTGAATGATTCTTTGTCTATCCTAGTCAATACATTATATTGTAAAAAAATATTGAATAAGCATAATACATTTTATATGTCAAAAATAATGGAAAAATGTAATTAATAGCGGTATTTTAGTAAACTAACTTTTCAACTAAATTACCAATAGAGAAATGAAACTATATTTTGAAACAAAATAAAGGAGAAATGGGACCATAAAATTGGAATGGAGGGAGTATTTCTTTTTGTTTTTACATGTTTCTTGTCTCTTTCTTAGAATCTTGATCAGAATTGTCGCACTCCAAAGGCTCATCCTTGGAATCACGAATGGCCTCGTCGTACTCTAAATACTCATAAAGTTGCAAATGCTTTTGGGGATGTCTAATTTCTCTTTTCAATTCAATCCGTTCGTGGTGTCATAAGCAATCCTCAAGGTGACGAAATAGTCTCCTTAACTCCTCCCTTTACAAAGTCACATCGGTCTCTAAGATATTACAAAATTAGATCAATGCTTTGCGTTTGGTAATAATCAATTTTCATCGACCAAAGCTGTAATACCAAATTAAATACAAAATGTGTATATCTTTTTCTCCTTTCAAAAACAATTGTGTTACATCACAAATTTTAAAACTAAATTAGAAAAACATACGTACACCCAAAATCTTTTGAAGCATGTGGTCTGAGCATCAAATCTGAAAAAATGGGTCTCAATCCAAGGCACACTTTCTTGATCACCGAGATGTCAGGAGTTAGTTGGGTGCTACAACTCCATCATCCCAACCTCAATTTAATGGGAGAGGTTTGTCTAAATCCAAGGAAAAAATGGAATCGGGTTGGGCGATAAATAACAGGTTATATAAATATAATTTTTTATATATAATTATAAAAATATTTTTATAATTTTTTATTATAAAATTTTGTTTTTGTAAACTATATTTTACCTCTCACACTAACTCTATTTTTTTTTTAATTCAGACAACCTCCCAAATTTAATGCCATTCGAGTTTTTACACCAACCCTTGCCCAAAAGAGTAATGCTATCATACTTAGAAAAATTTTATTCGATTTTCCTACCTTCTTCCGTGGAAAGAGAATTTTAATTCAAATTATTAATACAATATAACTAAAACCAATCACATAATATTCCCCTTATCATGTCGGTTAAAAAGAGAATCAAATAAAATTTTTGGATTGATGTGCATTTTTCTACTCAAAATAACTAAACTATACTATTCACATAAATAATTAGGTCTCCAATTTAGTACAAGTCTAGTACCTACAAGAATAGTAAGTCATTTTAAAAATATAGTAATTTTGTGTCCAAATATAGTGGTTTACTTTCTATAATATAGTAACGATATTATATTCAATTCTTTTTTAAAAAATTTAACATATTATATGACATTACTTCTTATAAAAAAAAATTATAATTTGTTGAATGAAATATTTATTTCAATTGAAGTATTAAAATTAATAACATTACTACATTATATAAAGGAAATTACTATATTTTAATACAAAATTACCATATTTTTTAAAATAGTTAATTTGCTTGCAGGTAGAAATCTTTTATAGAAAATAAAACCAAATAATTAATGCGCATCACTTGGCCTTCATAGCTTACGTTAAATATCTCCAATGTGAAGCCGATACATTGCATATCCCTCTCACTTTCTACTTTATCTCTAAACATATACATACATACGTACACACATACATACATATTTCATGGCTTCTGAGGTTGAGACTAAGGGCAGGCCAATGGGGAGCACTGAGCAAAATTGGTGCAGGGCAGTTAAAAGTGGCACTGGTATAACTGTCTTAGCACTACAATTGTCTAATAAAGACCCTAATATCACACTTCTCCAAAATGCCCTCCAAAAGCTCCAAAATGCCCACCCTGTCCTCAACTCCAAGCTCCTCTACAACCCTAGCACCAACTCATACTCATTCATCACACCCCCAAACAATCAACCCAACGTGGATATATTTGACATCTCATCAACTCAAAATCATGTAAACGATACCGAAAATAAGAACTCTCACTCATCTTTGCAGGAGATTTTGGAACGGGAGCTGGACCAGAAACATTGGTCCAACCCCGACGGATACTCCGAACTCGGTGTGAAAATGTTTTATGTAAGTTTATACGCTTTGGGAAAAGATAAATGGGTGTTGGCACTGAGGCTTCACACGGCGGTGTGTGACCGGACCACGGCGGTTGGGTTGCTCAGAGAGTTGAGGGATTTGATGGGGAAAGGTGAGGGCGAAGGGATGGAGATGGGAATAGGAAAAGAAGTGGGGGTTAGTTTGGGAATTGAGGACCTCATTCCTCGGAAGAAGACTAAGAAGACACTTTGGGCACATGGGTTGGACACTTTGAGCTATTCGATCAACTCATTGAGGTTGACTAATTTGGGGTTCAAAGATGTTAGGGGAAGTAGGTGCTCTCAAGTGGTGAGGTGGCAAATGAGCTCACATGATACTTCTCAAATTTTACAAGTAAATAAAAATTGTTTGAGTATTATGCCCTTTCTTGTTCACACAAAAGAGGCAAAATTTAGAAGCATAGTACAACCTAAATCATTTCAACATCATAAAGTGCAAGTAATGATTTTTATGCAATCTTTCCTTCGAAGAATACCCACAAAAATTCTTTTTTTGTAAAACACTTATGTTGCATCATTGAACTCCATGGTTGTGATTTTATTACTTGTAGAATATAAGTCATATCTCTAGTAACTTTGTCCCTTTAAAATGTACCGAGACTCAACAAGTAAATATGGATTGCAGCTAAAGTATCACATTTTGGAAATTGTTTTTCAGGGTTGTCAGTCCAAAGGGATCAAGTTATGCAGTGTCTTATCCGCATCAGCTTTCTTAGCCGCCAATTCAATAAAGTATCAATCCAATGGCAACGGGCACAAGTATGCAGTGGTCACCCTCACGGATTGTCGGTCGCTTCTTGATCCACCTCTTTCAGCTCAACATTTTGGTAAGTAGTCGCCACTGACTATTGGAGTATGTATTTCTAATGAAGATATACATAATGTACCTTAACTCCGGGTACAATGTTGACACAGAGTTATATTAAAGGTCTGTCTGGTTTCAGCTCACTACTTTGCAAGTAGGGTGTCCATGATCCAGATCGAATCGATTCTATCTCCGATCTAGGACATTCCTATTTTGGAACGATCCTTAATTTTTGAGATCGGAACTGGCTTTATCAAATTTGGTTCGGTCCGATGCTCGATTCCTTGAGCATTACATGATTCATATCGACTTGGTTCTATAACCAATTTTATCATGTTACTCAATGCCAAGGTTTAAAAAATCGGCCGCAACCTTTACGTAATAGTTTCGGCCGACACCGCAACCAAAATCACTCATTATATTGCTGAGAATTAAATTCGCAGATAAGACCGCCGCGGCGACCACAATTTCAGTCATTATGACACCTTAACGGCTATTACGGACTTTTATGGCCGTTATACGACCGTTACACCCTTTCAAAAAGGCGAACAGAGTTGAAAAAAATTTGCAACTCTGATATCCGCAATTGTTACGCTACGAGCGTTATACTCCAAAACCGTTATACTGCAACCGTAACGGTTATAGAAGCCCAACCGATATTTAAAACCTTGCTTAATGCATATTAGGTAACAAGATTCTATACATTACTTGTTAAATTTAACAATAAGTTTTGTTATTTTAAAGAAAAAAACAAAACTATTAGGAACATAAAAGAACTATGATATACTAAATATTAATTACATTACAAACTTTGATACACTCAAATTAGATAGTTCTATGAAATTCAATTAATTGATAATACCATGATGATGATGATCACGTTGATATTAAAACTTAATCGAATATGTATGAGACGATGCATTATGGTATGAGATTTAACCAATATAAAATTAATAAATTTTTAGTGGAAAATCGTAAAAGTGGACAACTGAATTAAAAAAAATGTATACATAAGGTGAAATTCTCAAACAAAAAAGTAACAAAATTTTATTAAGTCTCAATTAAATGGAAATATACACAAGTAAAATTGTTTCTTTTTTATATATGTATATGTTTGTAGGTCTGTAAATTTGTACAAAAAAATTTATAGATATAATATTTTAAGTCGATACCGGTCCAAGCCTATGATCGAATCGGTCTGATTCCGGATAATTTTATTATAATCCAAGGCTTAGCTTAAAAGTTTGGCTCCTAATGGATCGGTCCCGGATCAAGCACATCCCACTTTGGATTGAATTTTTTCGGACTAGTTTATGTCCGATTCCGAATCGAATTTCGAATTTCGATTATTTTGTACCACCCTACTTTGCAACACTAGTCATCCATGTTTCTTGCGTGCAACCGCCTAAACTAAAACAAAAAATATTCAAGAAACAAAAGTGATCAAATTTATAGACATTTCTTGAATACCTCATTTCGGCAATGGAGCAAACTACTTGTTGTAAATTCTCAGAGTTCACAACCACTGCAAGCTTTATAGCCATTCCATGAAGGGACAATATATAGGTCATATTGAAATATTCGGGAAGGGAGGGGCCCTGGGAGACTGCTGCGCAGTGGCAAGAAGCAGGGGGGGCCCTGGGGGCTGTTACACAGTGGCAAGAAGCAGTCCCTGCTGCACGGCCTTTGGCCGTTGGATGTACATCAAACGGTTGTGATTTAATACTAAAAATTAATTATTAACTTTTTAATTTTTTAGGTATTAAATCGTAGCCGTTAGATAACAAAAGGCCGCATAGTAGGGTTAGCCTTAGCCTTCACTTGCCCGAAATATTCTATATATATCATAGGATGATCTTAAAAAACTTAAAAGTGCTGGTATTTTTGTTTAAAAGAAAAAGAAAAAAAATTATGAATAAATTTGGCAGGAAATAATATAGTGGATACCATATTCTAACATGGTTGTCAGTATGGATCAATATTTTAAAACTTAGACTGGATCGGTCAGTCGAACCGATCGAACCGGGAACCGGCCATCCAACTAGTCCGAGCACAATATTGGATTGGAATGCCAATGAATCGGTGTGATCCGGTTTGACCCGGACGGTTTTACCATAAAATCGGCAACCTGGTCCGGTAAAAAAATGTTACAAAAAAAGAATGAAAAGGAAAATAGAAGCAGTTATATCTCACTAGGCACTTCTTCACTAGTATTGAATGTCAAAAAAAAAAAATTAATTTATTTACAATTTTTTTAAGTATAAATCATGAATTTTTTAATATAGACTGGGTCATGCGGTTCAACTAATGATCTATTTGTTCGACCACTGATCTGGTGACCCAGTACCCTAACCGAATCGATGACCGATCCAAGTTTTAAAATATTGGTATGGACATGACAAAAGAGTTGATGCGATAAAACCATTTAATACTCCATAAGGAGGAGAAATATTGATGGATCTCTGATACTATAATTATCTAACAATAATGAGATATAGATCTCAAAAATAAAATTTTTTATATATATTTATTAAAATATTACGATAATTTTTTATTATAATATTCTGTTTGTATAGCTTAAATTTTACATCATACTTTGATTTTAAATTTTTAGAGTGTGAGCCCAGTTTTTTGCAATTCTGAGTTAGGTGGGGCCCAAAATTACATAAATAGTGCATCAACAGAAAAAATTACTAATACGGTGCACCTTATTATGTTCAGCATTTGTAGTGGCGAACAATTTCATTTTATTTTTTACAGTTCACAAATAGTAATGGCAAAAAGTAATTTTATTCTTTGTTTTTTATGGTTCGTCATTAGAAATGACGACCATTATTATTATTTTTTTTATTTTTACAATTTATGAATGATAATGGCAAAAAATAATTTCTTTTATAATTCGCAATAGTAATGATTAAAATTATTATTATTATTTTCTCTCTCTAGCTTTTCTGCAACCCAATTAAAAGCACATTTAATATCTCACTGGTGGTCACCAAACTATTTCACCTCACTCCCCTGAATTTTATTCTTTCTCTATCATTGATCCTCGCTTTAGCTGCTGCCTATATGGATATATATATATATATATATATCCAGCCTCTCTGCCATTAACAGTAAAAAGAAATGGGGAAATGACTTTGACTTCTTCACGGATCCAATTACTTGCAGCTGCATTTTTTTTTACCATTAATTAATTGGGAAAGATTAATTTGTAGTTTTTTTAAAATTAATTTTTAAAATTTTTTCTTCCCTCTAGACTGAGCATTAATTTTTTCTTCTAGCTGGAGCATTAATATTCATCTTTGAATGTGCATTTTTTTTCTTCCGGTCAAAAATTAATTTTTTTTCTTTAAGGGCAAAAATTAATTTTTAAAAATTTTTCCCCCTCTAAAATAAGCATTAAACATCCTGCAGCATTAAACATCCTGCAAGTAGTAAATATAAAAAACTGAAAAGATACTTGATAATTTAACTAAATAATTTGTTTTCAACATTAAAAAAAATAGTTGCCTATAATAAGAAAAATACTCCTGCATCAAAATGGTTCGTCTATCATATGAGAAATCAAATTAAAAAAAAAAAAGGCATCATGTGTGTAAGTCTAGGAGAAAAAAAATTTATAAATTAATTTTTTCCATTACTAATGGCAAATTGTAAAAATAAAAAAATAAAAAAATAATAAATTGTAAAATAATAATAATAATATTTTTTGTAAAAAAATAAAATAAAATAAATTTTATTTTTCACCATTATTAATAGCGAACTGTAAAAAAATAATTATTATTCTCCATTAGTAGTGACGAACAATATACAGTATTTTGAAATGTTCACCATTACTAATGACGAACATAATACACTATTTACGTAATCTTAGGCCTTACCTAATCCAGAATTATAAAAAAATCCGTGTGAGCCCTCTCCTCGAGGGAAATCCTTAACTATTATAAGGGTGAGTTTTACAGTAGCTGTAAAGAAAGAAAAAAACAAAATAGCTAAATTCTTTTTAGCCATAAGAAAAAATTTGGATGAATTTATGCTTAAAATTTTTAATTTAGGGCATGGAAGGAAATAAATTTGGCTTAAAAACTATTCGATCACTTGCGGTCTTGCTTTTAAACAAAATAAACACAAAAATAAAAAAAAAAATCATAAATTTGCAATAAATTGCATGAACGATTTGCAATAAATTGCTCCAATCTCTAACACAAAGATTTGGTAGAGAGAAACTATCCTAGTCGTTGATGCAGAGTTGAACTAAGGGTGTGTTTGGTTTCGGCCCAATATTTTGCAACATTAGTCGTCCATGTTTCTTACATGCAACGGCTGAAACTAAAACATTAATCAAGAAACAAAAGTGACAAATGTTATATGGATACGAGATTGCAACTCGCGTGTGCAATATGTACTTTTTTATATCATATTATTTTTAATTATTATATAAAAAATTTTTTGATAAGTTTTTTTTTATGTTATCTTGTAGTTCTTTTTTTATTTTTCAATTTTTTATAACTTTATAAAAGATTGGATGCAGTATGATTTACTATGATAATATTATATAAAAAATTAATATGTATTTAGGTTAATTTTAGTTATATGAAAATCTTATTATGATAATATTTTAAAAAATTTATGAAAAATCTTAGATCAGTAGGAATCAATTTATAAAAATATTTATTTATTTCTTAAAAACATTTTGATTCTTAAATATAATTTTAATAATATCTATTATATATATGTATATATTGTGGCTGTGTGTGATTACATCATAAATTTAGTTTTAATAATTTTTTTATACTAAATTGATATATATGTATATAATTTAATAATGTTTATAATAGTAAATTTTATTGATTTAAAATCCTAGCTTAATGGAGGCATTTGTTAATCAAATGTGTGGACAAATATCGCGATTAAAACAAATATAACAAAGAGTACAACTTTTATATAGATAACAAGATAACAAAGAGGATTATTCTTACCAGTCTTTCTCATTTAATTTCAAATTTATTTTTCATACAAAATACAAATGAGTCAAATCAGTCTTTCTAAAAAAATTATTTATATACAACTGAAAAATTAATATATAAAATTAATAAATTCTAAAAAAATTATTTTCTTAATAGATTGGTGTGCTTATTTATTTTGGTAAAAAAAAATATCATTTTAATAGAGAAATGTTAAATGGTAAATTTTTCCTTTGAGAAAGTTACCGTAGTATTTAAAAAAAAAATCTAAAAATACAAAGATTGATAGAAGATTTCTCAGTTATATTTCTCATTTTAAAAATTAAAGGAAAATAAATCCCCAATGTGAATGCTCTAACAAGATTTTATAGAAAACCTGATTTCAATAATGGAGCAAACTAGCACTAAATTATCAGAGTTCACAACCACCGAAAACTAAGCCATTTTGGGAAAGGACAGTACGTAGGTCGTATTAAAATATTCGATAGACATCAGAGGATGATTTATAATAAAAACTTGAAAGTACTAATATTGTTTTTTTTAATTACAAATAAATTTGGCAGGAAATAATTTTGTGTATAATGTATTCTGGGATGGTTGTCGTTGTCGTGGGGTTTATGGGCCATAAAACCAGATAAAACCATTTAATGCAACATAAAGGGAAAATTGTAAGCAATAAGCAAGAGCTTTTTACAGTGATGGGACAGTTATTTTCCATACTTACGTAATTGGTACACCATTCCCCATAATTATATATAGGTATACCTAGTATAATTTGTCATATCATATGGTGAATTCTTTAAAAAAATTTAAATATTTTGCCAACTTTAATGGCGAATTACTTAACTTTTTTGAGTTATAATTTGCTAATACATATGCCAAATTAGTAATAATATTTTAATACAATTCGCCAAATTATATGGCAAATTAGTGAGAAAATTACAATACAATTCATCAATTGCCTTGGCGAACTGAATGCTCTAAACAAATACCACTAACACAGATAAAGACTAATTCGTCATATAATTTGGCGAATTGTATTAAAATATTATCACTAATTCGTTATATATGTTGACAAATTATAACATAAAAATTATACAACTCACCATAAGAATTTACGAAATATTTAATTTTTTTTGAATAATTCGCCATATGATATATCGAATTATATTAGATATACCATATCAATAATTATAGAAAATGATGTATCAATTACGTAATTATAAGAAACAATTATCCCATCAGTAGAAAAAGCTCCAATAAGCAATGATAGAAAGATTTGCCATCAATTTGCTCGAATCTCTTGTGGAAGGATTTGGAAGAGAGAGAAACTAACCCTAATTAAATACGGTTGGCCATCTACTTTTACGACGCCAGAGTGATAAGTTATTTTCGATTCGTAATGGGTGTGACTACATAATTAGTAATTGTTTCCTCAACAAATAATTAACACGGTTAAATAATATAAATTTTAAATAAAAAATAATAATAATTCAAAATTTGAATTAATTACATATGATCAAATATAAACTATAATTTTTTTGTTTTATTCTTATCCATGACAATGATAAGGTGAAATATTAGAATTGTGTTAAATTTTGCAATGCTGAAAAATGCAAAAATAAAAAGAATAATTATTTTTGGACATAAAAAAAAAAAAGAAAGAGGATTATAATTTAATGAAATATTGTTTAAATTTCTCTCATTTACGAAAGTCAACATAATCCTGTCTGTCACCAAATCATGGTTTATTGTAGAAAACAAATACAGTATGTATAAGCACAACTGGAAACAACTAAACCGATGTGATGTTTAAACAACAAAAACGAGTTGTTCATAATTCGTCAAACTTTTTATTTATTTACCCTGGCTCCCTATATATAATAATTCACCCATCCCATTTTAATAGTATTTTTTTTATTTTAAAATAATTAATATTATTAAAATAAAAAATATTTTTACTTTATTTCCTACAATTCCCCTAAATAATGATACCATTTTGCACAATTTATAATGGATTGAGTAATTAAATGAATATAATAAATAAAAGCATTTTACTAAAGTGATTTTTTAATAATTTTTTTAAATATAAATTGAACTATATATTTGGACGAATTAAAAAAAATACAAGACTATTAAATGAGATGGAGGAAGTATCTAACATATTATCACAATTTGTTTTAGATGGGGAAAATGGAATGAAGAGGAACCCATAGATTAGGATTTGTTTGGTTTCGAGATTAAAAAATAATAATAAGATATTATTTTTCTTAAAATTGAATAGCCAAATGTATATTAATTTTTAAATAAAATACAAGAAAATTTGAGCATAAAAAATAAAACCAAGTCATCCATAACACAAATGGAAGCTAAGTCATTGGTTTAAAATTTTTTGTTTATTATCAAAAATATGGATGCATTAATAGTTCCAAAAATATATTCAAAATATTTGTTTTACTAGTTTCAACAACCAAACAAGTTTTAGAAATAGAAAACCGAGCTAAAATAAATTCAAAGCCACCTTTTGAAAATTAAAACTGAACGATTTCCCAAATGGAACAAAACACATCATAAAGAGAAATAGAAATATAAAACTAACTAAATAAATAATATATGACTCAACTTTAAAATTAATAAGTTATATTTCAGATATATCTGTAATTACGAAGGTGGGAATATATATTAAAATAAATACTTTAAGTAATACTATAAATACTATTTATTAGTATTAAAAAATAATTTAATGAAATGGTTTATTTTTTTATTTTATTTTTTTAGTCTCATAATATGAGAGAAATTTTTCAATATCGTGATTTGAGCTTGGGAACAAAGAGTTTCCGCAATCGAAAAGGAAAACGATTTACATGGTAACGACCAAATTTTCTGATAACTATAATTTGAAGTATATACAAAAATTAATATAAATTAAACTAATAACGCAACCAAAACACACTATAATTTTTTTTTAAAGTTTGAGGTTGAGTGACACAATATGTTTTCTGTCATATAGCAAGTAGCTAAGCTGTCGGTCATGCTATCTTTTTTATATTTTGTATTTTCTATATATTATACATATAATAAATTAAAAATAGAGCCTTAATACTAGGTTACGACAAGTGACGACCCAAAAAAATGACAAATATCAACTTTCAATTATTATAACTATTAATAATAAAAAAAATTATGAAAATTGAATGAGAGTCTTGAATTCTAAAACTAGTAATAATCAATGCTTTTGTGATTGTAATAAATAAATATATTTTTATTAAATTATCATATCATAATTATGTTAAATTTTGGTTACATTTTCAACTTTCTTTATGAAAATTATTAAGTTTTTAAAATTATATATAGAGTTTAATTTTATTTATTTATTTATTAAGAATTATTTTTTATACAATAAATTAAAAGCAGTGTCTCCGCATAAAATTATGTCAAGCGACGTTCCGAAACGTTGTCACATATGCAGAATATAAAAATATTAGTCTTTATTATTTTGGAATATAAAATGGTTATTATTATGAAAACAATCCATTGAAGAATTAAATGATGCATGGTTACAAAAATATCACATATATACTTCGTTTAAACAAATATATTTAACAAAATTTAAAAAATTAATATTTTTTAATGAAGTAGTATATATATATATATATATAATTGAATGTCCTTTTCTCCACTTGTAAAGTGGCTAACGCGAGCCACCGGCTACAGCTGGTCGTAATCCATAACCAACTCCACTGCCTGTCGGTAGACACAACTTTTATACTGAAGGAAATTATTTTGTTTTTTCTCCAATAAATTAAATAAAATTAAAATGAGTGTTAGTTTAAGGGTAGTGTTCAAGTGATGACACTGCCCATAATTTTAAGAGAAACTCTTACATATTTTTATGTTAAAAAATAAAAATAAAATTATGCGGTTTCGTCCCCTAATTATTTTAGTTTATCATTCTTTAGAAATTCAATCCCTTTCCATTTCCAATTTCATTTTGATATTTCGATTTATAGATCCATGTCCCTCAATACAATCTTTCTTAAATTGGTAACATTTTCTTTTGACAAAATAATAAGTCTTCATTATATTACTTTAAGAATACAGGATCAATATACAAGATATTGGGGAATTTTCTAACAGTTTTATGTCCGAATTTGTTCAAATAAATTACATCTTTCTTTCAGAAAATAAATAAAGGGGCACTAGTAAATATTACGAATTGTGTAGTAAATTTGCACCCTTGAACAAAATATCAAGAGCTCCATTATATATATATATATATATATATATATAGTTGATGACCACAAAATTTAAGTTTTGCAAAGCCGTGGGGCGGGGGACCATCCAATTTTTATAGGAATTAGATTAGATTTTTAATTGCACATGCGATGAGTTTTATGTTTGTGTGGCAGAAGATTTGAGTAAAATTTGAGCTGTTGGTAAGGTGTTTTGAAGGGTGGAAAACTTAAATATTACAAAATAGAAGTTTGTTTCCCATGTTTCATCCTTGTTAATAGAGCTATTGGGGAAATTACGCATTAAGAGACGAATCATATATGCAAATAAGAGAGATTAATATATATTTTTGGATCCAAGATTCTCAAATTCGAATCGGTCATTGAACCAGTGAATGCAATGGTTTAAAGTTTAATGGTCCAACCGGGGTTAAACCAATTATGATTAAATAATATT